>BMAW01044496.1:177787-228838 GCA_019974015.1 Nephila pilipes
GGGGAACAGCTCTATTTCTTTCAGTTCTGTCTATTACCCTGTGATGTCATTTTCAAACTTCATGATAGATGTCAAAACATAAATATAAGAAAATGGAAAATATTAGAGCAAAATTGAAAAAATTAAAAGCATCTAAGAAGTTCCTAATTTGAATTCAAGCGAAATAAGGAAATTTAAGAAAAATAAAGCTTGTAATATCTCTTTCATAAGAGAACTATTTACTTCTGCTCCATATGACCAGTATTGTATGAGTACTTTGTCCACACTAAGTAACACCCCTTCCCCCCTCCCAGTAGAGGGAGCTTTCGTCGATTCTTATTTTCGGAATCGCTTGAAAGGAAGCCTTAAATGTGAACCAATCATTTCATAATTTCTAAATTTGTCTAGCCATCTAAATCTGGCATCTTAATTAAGATATCAAAAAAATGTATTAGAAGCTGCCCAAAATGCGATCCATTTAAATTTCACATATCTTTAGTTCTTTCAGTAAATATCTCACAATAAAAAACATTTTTAATGAGATCAATCTCAATTTTATTGAACCATCACAACCCCCATCAGATGATTAAGAGTATTGTTAACTATGAACATTGTTACTTCAGATGGTCATATAAGACATGCAACCTTCTAGTGGAAACTGTAGAATATACTTTCTCAAAGGATGGATCTCACAAACTGACTGATCAAGGTACGAAATGGAATCAACTCAAATATCATACCTGGCATCATCACTTGCCACAGTAATTGAATTTCTCTACTTATTAAATATGTATTTATTAGAATACTCCTAATACACACAAGCCTTCTTTCTCTACTTGCAATTATGTGTATTTTTATGGTTTCACTAGGTCTCAAAATAAGCTATTCACAGCAAAGACTAATAACAATTTTAAAAATAAATAAAGTTTAAAAAAGAATAGTGCAATAATTTAAGCATGTTCTAATACACCAAACAGTTATTAAAATGGCTGAATGAAATTACAGCAACAAAATACTGATTATCACTGAAATTTATTCCAACTCCAAACATATGAATGGGAATGCAGTAAGATACATAAAGTTTATTAGAAAATTAATTTTACTATAATAAAAAGAAATAATTTATGTGAAGAACTTTTTACTTTAACTTTTGTTAACAGCAACATTAAGTGTATAAACAAAACAAATTGTTAAGGGAAAAAATTTTACCATCTGCAGTGGCTTGTGCAAGCCTTAATGCCTTCCTCTTAGTTTTACGACGACGATACCACATCATAAGAACAAAAACAAGAATAATATAAACAGTAGCTGCTCCTAGAGTAATTATTATAGTTTTGGTCATAGAACTTTCCCCCTCATTTCCTCGGCCAACTAGAGTTGAATTCATCTCTTTTCCTATAATAAGTAATACATAAAAATTCAGGTTTTGTTTTCCCATAAAATAATTAAATATAAAATTTGGTGAAAAAAAAAAAAAAAAAAAAAAAAAAAACACTGACATATCAAAACTATTTTAAATATTAAACGAAACCTTTGAGTTTCTAATTATCTTTCATTTTATATCATTGCTAAATTCAAACAGTTCTTAGTGAGGGGGATTTTCCTGGACTGATAAAAGCTAAAAATAGAAGGAAACTATATTAAAATCTGGATTCATAACTCTTGTACACATGTCAATTTTTTTTTAAAAAAAAAGTAACAGAAAATAACTATGATGATTAAACTAATTAAAATTTAGTTACTTTTTTTAAACAAAAATAAAATAAATAGTCAAAGACTTTATTTGAACCAATTTTTTCTGTAGAGTTTCTTTCTTGCTATTTCACTAGTCATCAGTATCTATTGATTACTGGAAACATTTAAGCATTGTCATGCTCCAAGATTAGAAAATTAATTTTAAAGGTATTAGAATTGAAATTATGGCAAAATTTTTGTTGCCTTAGTATTATTTTTACAAAATAAAAATTTATTTCTTTTTAAGAAAAATATGCAAGGAGAATGTCTTCACTATGAAGTTTGAGAGAATATTTGTTAAACACAAAAAAAAAATTGCATTTCACTTAAAGATATACTAAGAAGATATTAACTTGTTAGCAAAAATTTAAATATATAAGGAATACACATAACTTATCAGAAAAGGTTCTCTCCCCTCTTAAAATCTATACAAAACAAATGAAAATTTATATTCTTGTTAAAAAAAACTTTTAAAGATAAAAGGAATACTTAAAACACTGCAATAAATCCTACTTATTTCAAATTAAATTTGCATATATTTACCTATTACAAACAAGGTAACTTCATGTCGACGGAGACCACCACTATTTCCTGCAGTACACCCATATTTCCCTTCATCATCAACATTTGTTTCAGATGCAAATAGAGACCCATTCTGTAGGACTCTAAATCTTGTATGATTAAAGCCATTAAGTTCATTGTTTTTATCCCACTGAATAATGGGAAGAGGATCACCTTCTGCCAAGCAGTGTAAAATTACTGGTTCTCCTTCATATGCAACTGTATCCGATGGCTGCACACTAAATTTTGGCATAACTACAAAGTAAAGAAAAAAGTTTTGAGTAAATGAAACTGATAAAATAATAATAATAATAATAATAATAAAAAAAAAAACATTAAGTATTTTAAAGCAGGCGTGTAAACAGAACATTCTGAAGACATTCTTTTAAAATTATGTAAAAATAAGCAAAAGTTATAATTTCAGAATTGTAAAGTTAAATTGAATAAAAGATTTTATAACTGATGATTTTTTACAACAGGGATCTACAAACAATGGCCTGGGAGGCCCTCTCATCCGGCCTGTAGAGACCTCTTTATCTATGGAAAAAAATTACGGAAATTTACATATATCCTGCCAAGATCAGCCGCCGCTTACATGGACATTACGTTTTATTGAATTAAAATATAGGCACACAGTAGTGTGTTATGTTTTCCAACTGATCACTACATAGCAAAACCTTATTCATTTCTTACTTTTTCTACTTCAGTTCATAGTCAATGAGATGATATAATGCATCTAGTAGCAGTTTTTAAATGGTTTGCTGCTTGTTCAAGACTCGAATATTATGATCACAGTTTGCCAGTTGTAGTTGACTGCTGCAATGAGGAGGTGTTGATGCCAGTTAAGAGTCCAATTATGAGACATATTGCTCTCTATTTTATTTAGTGATAATTTCCTTTGCATAATTACAGCATATATAAGGTAAGAATTTCATTAGTTTAATAAGAATTTTCCGAATATTCTGAAGAGGAAACATTAAAGACGACCTTCTACCATAAGTGGATATATTTGCAAAATATATTCAGTTAAGCTTAACTTAAGAAATCATAAAAAAAATTTAAAAATTGTTTCAGGTCATTTGCAGCTATTATTGAGACGAAATTAGTTTGCATAATTAGGTTTTTTGAGCCATATTGTGTGCAAGTTAATTTCAGTTTAACTATTTATTCATATGGAAGTCATTTTCTTTTAGTGCCAAACAATGATAGAGAAGAGGAAAAGAAAAACAGATGATGAGTCTCAGCAATTTCAAGAAGAATGGAGTTTAAAATACTTCATCAACTCCGAAAAGAAATCATTGTGTATGATTTGCAAAGAAACCGTGGTTGTGATAAGAGAACGCAGATTGCACTGTCCTCATCAAAACAAATATCAAGAGAAATATGCACAGTTAGAGGGTAAAGTTTGTGCCAAAAAATGTTCTAAATTACAAAATCAACTTGCATTTTAGAAGACACCTTACTCGCGAAGATATATTCAATGAATTCTAAAAAGCATTTGCTGATTGATCATGACTTGGGCAGGACTCATAAATTTGAAAACTGAATGCAATTCCCTCTCCTCCAATAGTTCAGGAACTATTCCAGGTCAAAGCTACAACAGGAAATTACAGAGTCTAAAACAAATTTGTAACACTAATTATTCCACTTTTCACATACTGTTAAAAAAATGGGAAACTTTAATCATAAAAATAAAGTAATCTCTAGTAAATGGTCAACCTACACTGTTTTCTTCAAATATTTAGATACTTAGAGGAGTTTGGTGTTGATGCTCTTTATTTGCACATCTAGCAGAGAAAAGACAATGTGAATAGTCAGTGGCAAAAGCTAGAGTGAGTTTTATTTACTTCATACAATAGAAATACAGAAAAATACAGGCACCATCCATTAGTGTAAAAACTAAATGAAAATGTAAACTACATTACAGTTTTTAACACCCAGATCATAAGCTATTTAGATCATTCTTTACTTACTTTAAAATGAAAAAAAAATTAAAAGACTCCAATAATGGAAAATATATTTTATCTTATCCAGCTGGAATAGGAATAGCTTATGTTCTTGATTATATATCTTTTTTTGGCTTTTATAAATTTTATTATAATGATATGTAATTTCATCTCATTCTTTGATAATTTTGGTTGGCAAAGTCATAGTTCAGAACACTTATTTTTATTCACTCTTTAAGTACACACATTCTAAATTCAAGAACAATTTCAGTACCATCATTCACCTAACACATAACAAATTCTTACTCTCATAATAAAATATGTTCCTTAAATTGAGTGGACAAAATGTGTTGCAAAAAATTGTTATCAATGAGGCAATAACCGAATTTAATATACAACACTCAAAGAGTCCATCCTATACCAAATGAGAATTTTGGAGTATTACTAGAGTTGACATACAGGAAACCATTGTACTATACAATAATTTTGGATAAAAGCTAAAGTTATAACCATGCAATCTTAGTGTGCTAATTAATAACTATGTAGAGGCTACTTAACTGTATTTAATTCATATCATATTTAAGCTGCGAAATGAGCTATAAATGAAAGACTTAAAGCTTCAGAACATGATTACATGAATAATGTTAAATGAAAATTAATATCTCCCATTATAACTAAGCACCAAACTCTTATCATTAAACTATCACGATTTTACCCCCTTTTTTAAAAACTATGATAGAAAGTTAATACAGACAACAATAAAACATTTACCTATGACATCTACATCAATGGTAGCATTTATGATTCCTTGAGAATTGGTAGCAACACACATGTATTTTCCTGAATCTGTGCTCAGAACTCTATTGAAATGCAATGTACCATTATCATCTCTAATATGTGGAGGCCATTCAGTGGAACGAATGTCAATTCTGCTCCATTTGACAACAGGTGGTGCTGATCCACCAGCTTTGCAATATATTTTTGCATTTGATCCAAGCTCAAGTTTTCTATTAACAGGTGCTGGAATAAATTTCAACTTTTCTGGAAGGGAGAAAAATATCAAAAAGATAATACATTAATTGTTACAAAGAACAAGATTAAAATCAGATAATAAATATTAAAAAAATGTACACTAAAACCTGTTTTTGTGCGGTGGATAGGGACAACATAAAAAAATTGTACAAAACATCAGGAGTAGTTATAAAAAAAAAGTTTTCGCAATAAAATTAGAAAGTATTTTTTTATGTGGTAAATAGTTACTGTGTAAAAAAGTCTCATGTAGAAAATAACTCAAAACCTTATGAAATAACTAGGAATTGCTTTTTAAAAAGAAATCAAGATACAAGGCTTGGCAGCTACAAGGAATCTCATCAAACCTTTGAGAATCTGATTTAGAAAATACACATGAAAACATTTTTAAATATTTTATTTACATATGTACTTATTTTACATATATAAAAACTTTTCAAAACATATAACCATTATCCTTCGTAGTCTGACAATATGCAAACTTTATTGAGATATACTGGTTCAAAATCACTTTTGTCACTTGAATTGACAAGATCATTTTCAATGAAAGTATTAAACCTGTCTCCTCCAATGCTATGTGCTAGTATAATGATTTCTGTTGTTAACATTGATGTATTTTCAGTTGCACTTCTATTAATGATATATTCTGGCAAGGGTGCTTTCCAGCATGCATCTAATGAGTGTTGTTTTATTTCAGTAATTGCTGCAGCAGCGTGATTTTTGCAGTCCAATACCAAAAACTTTTCCCGAACTTCAGTCAAGGTTACAATATATAATGTGATGAAATACATATATAAAAAAACTAAATGGCCGATCAAAACCACTAATTTTTTTAATTTATAACTTTGTCATTTATGTTCCAATTTGATTGACATTTTCATATACCACATAAAAACAGGTTTTAATGAATAAGAGCAAAAGCAAACAAATGATTTTCAAAACAAAAAGTTTTATAATGTTTAGGTACCTTTAACAGATAGAACTGCACCTTGTGAAACAACAGGGGGAAATCCTTCACTTTTAACTTCACAGTGATAAGTGCCAACATCTGATGGAGCAACATTACGAATAGTCAGATTTTTTTCATTAATAATTATATGGTTGCCAGTATCTTTCAAATAAATGTCCCCTTTTAACCAATACACCACAGCAGATGAATTACCGAAATCGCACACAAAATCAGCCACAGCACCTTCATCAATCGTGAGATCAGTGGGATGGTGAACAATTATTGGTGGTGCTAAATATGTATTAAAAAAATCAAATATTTCAATTTGTGTATAAACGTACAAAAACATTGTCAATTTTCATGTTTTGAAATTATATGTAAAGAGGAATGAAATAACTTTAGTCCTAATAGTTATTTTTTTAAAGTATTGCAATTTAAAAAAAAAAAAAAAAAAATACAAATCATAAAGTGAGAGCATTTATAGCAAATGTTTCACAATTTTAACTCACTTGAAATATTTCAGCCAAAGAAGAAAAAATTGTTAATTTCTTGCGATTGAATAGTCAGTTTTAAATTGTGCAATAATTCAAATGATTAATATCAATGTGATTTACAAGCAAAGGAAAATATTTTGAGTAATACGTAATTATTAGATAACGTATGATACACGAGTAAATACAATAGACAAAATGTTAGTACAAATTGCAAACAATGTATCCTTTTGCAATAATTAACACCTGTATTAAAATGTAAGCAGAATGGGAAGGAGGAATGATTTATAAGCAAAGGCACTTACTTGCAAAGAAGGTAAAACACAAAATATTTCAACACCAACATAAATATAAAGTTAGTTATTTATAAACAGGAGACTGATTAATACAAAACTTCAGAAATAGAGTTTCAGTTTTTTCAAGGATAAATACTACTAATCATCATCTTGAAGAAATTTTATTAACTCAAAGCATGTTGTAGAATAAATATGTAAAGAAGCTCATTGAATTACAAGATTAGATCACTTATCTACAAGGTTCTTTCATAATAATAAAAAGGCAGATACTAAAGTTAAAAATGGGGTAATTTGTCTCAAGGAAAAACTATTTTATTCAAAAGAGAATGTGTGAAGTAAAAGGAAAAGAGTGTTACTAATTAGGTATAACTAATCTCTGATTAACAGTGAATTTTCTGCAGATAATACACAAAAAATATTTTAGTCATTTTATAACTGTTAATACTCATAAACAAATGGTCACATGAATGCTAACTATGGATCCAGGGTTTACACTGAATAAGGATCTATGATCTTTTAGTTGAATTCAATACATGCCAAAAAAAAAAAAAAAAAAAGACAACATGGCAATAAAAAGTGATATTCACAATTTTCTTTTTTCCAAAACACTCTGTATTGAAATTATACTCTAACAGCCACTTTAAATTTAAATATAGATTAACTAATTTTAAAAAATCTTAAAAGCATTATTACTGTGATTAACAAAAAAAATTTATATAACCTTTATACTCTATCTCATCACAGATGTATACAGCTGGTTTGAAAGCAATCCCTCTTGAGGAGCACAGAAATTATATAAACAGATTTCACTTCAACACCAAGTATTTGCATATTAAAAAGTTTAAAATTTCCCTTTATTAAAAAAAATGCTTAATTAACCATAAGTATCAGTTAACAAATATATACATCTCCAATATTAATGAACAATAACTGAACAAAATATACTTAAAAACATTTAAAAATTTTCTGTATCTTACCTGAAATTTCTAAACAGAAACTAACATTTCTTTTATCAGCAATGTTTTCAGCAATACAAGAATACTGTCCACTATCTGATTCTTCAACTTCTGAAAAAATGAGTCTCATATCTTCAACATGTATACGACCACTGTCATTGATTACATGACCTTTAGGGTTTTCCCACCACATTTTGGGTCGAGGAATGCCACTTGGAGCAAGGCAAGTAATATCAAAGGAGTCATGAACATTGACTATAACCAAATGATCATCCAAAAGTTGAGGTTCTAATGATTCAGCTGTCAAATTTTCAATATCTGAAACGAATTTTAAAAAAATAATAAATAATATCAGACCCTATTTTTTAAATAGAAACCTAAGATAACTACTTTCTTTGATAAAAATTTCATAGCAGGGAAGTATTTTTCAATGAATTAAATAAAAAAAAAAAAAAAAGAAAAGAAAAGAAACCCCTGAATATTAGTTATGCAGATAAATAGTCAGAAATTTAGAAACATTTCAAATTTAATTTTTGCTTATAATTGCAAGTAATACTACTATAAATTTACATGATTTGATTGCACATATAAATTATAATTAAACTGAGTTTCATAAGCACTTTTATCTATAATTAAATATTTATTAAGTATATAAAATATATCAACTGTTCATATCATTGTGCAAGAACTTATATAAAAATATAATATAAATATATTTAGGAAATTTAGTGTTCTTTAATTTTGTAGTTCATAGGATAAGAAAAAAGTTTCTACATTCAAAATTATCAAAAGGGGTATGATTTCATAGAATAAAGAAAGCATGCTGAAATTACATCTCAATGAGATTAATATATTAATCCTGTGACATGATTGCCAACAGTAGTTAATAAGGCACAGCAAACATTTCTAAGATATATGTTTATAATTTAATGCTTCAATAAAAGTTTGTGCTGTAGTGAAACACATGCATTTAATTAAAAAATATAGATGTAAAATAAAATACTTTATTTAACAATCTGATTATTTAACAGGCTGATAGTTAAGCAACTGATTTTTAATAATACAGGCCAGTGACCAAAAAAAATTTTTTTTTACTTTGAATCTTACAGATATCTTCATGCTGCTTATTTCAATTCATAACTTGAATGATATTAGGGGTCCATATAAAGTATATAAATCATGTACTGAAAACTGTTTTTCTTTAAATTCAAGTAATGTGAAAGGCTACAACAATATAAATAAGACAGAAAGAAAATACTTATCTTACTGTTCAATCATCGAATCAATTAAACTTGCTTAATAATCAATTACCTGTCCTAAAGCATCCAAATTGTTTGGATGTTTTGGAATCATTTTTGAATTATAATTCTTTCTCCTGTAGAGTCAAGCTCAGAGTTTGAAAATGAAATAGAACTCACCTTTATTTCCAAAGTTGTTAGGGAATCTGGGTCTTTTGAAAGAAACATTCAAGTTATAGAGATTCAAAGGGAAAAGCAAAGATACGTTTTTACTTAGTATATATATATATATATTACAGTACATACATAGTGTAATATAGTTTCTATTTTTTTCTCTCTCTTAATAGAAAAACCTAGAGTATTGCATTGATGTTTGTAGAATGCTGAAATTTTTTTTTTTTGAACAAATTAGAATCCATTCTATTGATAACTATGCACTGGTATGTCTAAAAGAACCCAAAAAACATTCTTGCTTCATAAGAGTAATTAATATGCTTCAGAGCCAGTTTCAGCTTGTTCTGTGTGAAAATTTAATAGAGATTCTAATAGAAAATTAAGCAGAGAAAAACTGATACAATGACAACCTTATGTAAATATTTACTACAACCATCTTTCGCTTAAGAATAGTTATGACATTCTTAGGTTTCATGGGTAACTGTGATATATCGGGAAATTTGGTTCCTTTAAACATGTTTTATTCAAAAACTATATGCAAAAATCATCTTACATGAAACAATGTAATAAATACTTTTTCAAATTTGTCAGTTATAAATTCTTCATTTAGACCATGAAAGCAAACATAAAAAGTAATACGGCTATATAAGGCAATAATTATTAAAAAAAAAAAAAAAAAAAAAAAAAACATTTATATTGAGGAGTTGTACAGATGAATCCAGGCATTAAAATCTCTACTGGAAAAAAAATCCTGCAATTGCAAGTAAACATTATTTTTGGTAATACCTACAGCAAAGAACTAAATTGTTGATTTTATTAAAGGTATGGAAAGAAGGAAATATGAATAACTATTACTAAATATATTCATATTAAAAAACATAACTTAAGAAATATTTTTAAAAAAAGGCAATACTGAGAACTTTACAGATTTGGTAATTATATATATATAGCCTGCTTTTCATTTAATGTATCAAAAAGCATAAACATATATTTAAATTAAATCTTTTTCATTTATTCCTTCCAATCTGTTTTAGTATGCTATTTATATATGTAATAATCATTATCTACTAGAGATCTGACGATTATATGGCATAATAGTTTCCCCTTTTGGATTCAGCAATAAAAAAAAATAAAAATAAAAAAAAAAAAAAAACCTTTGAAATGTCAATTTATTTTTCAAAATTATTTCTTTTTAAATGTAATATAATATAGAGTAAAATTCGAATAGAATAATTCTAACTTTTCATTTGTAAATAGTGCTTTTTATAGTCATGCATTTGAAATAAGAATTTTTATTACGCAAAAATATTTATTTTTGATAATTAAACCTAGTGAATGTTATAAAGAAATCAAGGTATTAGAATTCTTCTACTAATATATTTTTGAGAATACTTAATAAAAAATATGTGTTACCTTATTTTCATTTTTACATGAATTTTTTTGCATAGATCTTGCATATATTCGTAAATTTAGCACAATTTGACTTATTTTTAAAACCCACCATTTCAACAATTGAAATCATTCCTTCAAAATATACACATTTTTAATTAGATTTAAAATAATTATAAATAATCGAATTTTAGTGATTAACTTCTTATTTCAAAATTAACTATTTTATATTTCTTAAGCACAATCAAGTAACTAATCATTTTCAAAAACATACAAAAATCCATTCTTCTGAAGATTATCCAGATGGATCTATACAAGTAATTTGGCAACAGACACCCTAATGAGCATTAATGGCATCATTAATGTATATATCTCTGCTAGTAGTAGCCAGTCAGCCACCTCACCATTTTCAACTAGATATCCATATATTTATTAATAGCATTATAATAAACATATTAAATCTATTTCATTGAAATCAGATTTTCATCCTAATTTGATGCCACACTCTTCCTTTTCTTCACACAATAGCTTTGTGTTGCATTGAGGTTCCAACCCATTATCAATTGATCATTAAGCTCAAAGCTCTGGAACTAGAATGACACAGCCACCAAAATAAATAGCATATACAAACACATTTGAGCAAAGAACAGGTTAGGACGATGAAAAATAAGTTAGATAATTTCTCAATCTTTGGGTAAAATCAAACAGATAACTTTCATAATAAAGAACTAAGCTCAGAAGGAACAAATAAATTACAGAATGAGTTTTTTCATGAAAGTTGAACAAACAGAGCAGGTGGTTTTCTTCCCCCCCCAGTCTTTCATCCTTACACATAATGAGATTTCAAACTCGCAACAAAAGGAAGTGGGAGTGACATTTCATTAAAAATTATTTTATATTCAAAATTCCTTAATGGATGTATAAGGTTTTAGACTAAATAAGTCACTAATAAGATATTAGAACTCAAAACAAAAATAGTATGATTGAATTATTCCAAATGTTAAAATGTTAACATGATTAATAATGATCTTACATGCTATTTGTAACTTAACAGCATAAATTTGATCTGGAGAATTTGGTTCAAAGCTTTTGCCTTTGCATTCATAAACACCTGCATCATCATGCTCTACAGATGATATCAACAAGCTTCCATTGGAATAAACTGTATACCTGTAAAAATAATTTTTCTCTGTTACACAGTTAGTAAATCACATAATTTTTATTTTTTCCATTACATCCATTTCCATACAAAAATATTTATGAAGCAAATACTCAATGTAGTATTTGCTTCATAAATATTTTTGTATAACTACTATGTACAGGTGGTTGTCAAAATAATGGAAGTACCTGTGAATAAGTGATATTTTTGAATGTGCTTTGTAAGCATTAAAATATAATAGCTATCAGGTTTTTTTTTTTATATAAATAAAAATGTAAATATTCTGGTAGTAAGTAGTAGCTTTATTGAAGTTCTGTAAACCTTAGATTTTTTTTTGAAGAGCATAAAATGTCTGACCTCTCAGATTTTCAAAGAGGCCAAATTGTAGGAGCTCGTCTAGCTGGAGCAAGTGTGACCGAAACATCCCAACTTTTAGGCATTTCTAGAGGTATGCTATCTAAAGTCATGACAGCATATACATAAAGCACTGCAAGACAAGCTTGGCAAAGCAAAATCGTGGGCGGAAAGAGAAGCTCAGTTAAAGAGACTAACGAATCTTGAAGCGGATTGTAATGTCTAAAAAGTGAACAACTACAGCAAAAGTGATCAAAGAGCTCAATCAGCATATGGGTTCTCCTATGTCAATGATTATAATTAGAAGGCTCCTTCATAAACAGAACATTTACAGCAGAGCAGCAATTCCATGGTCTGCCGAATCGTCTTTCACACTTTTCCCTACAACAGGATGGGTGTATATATGGAGGACACCTGCACAACGTTTGTGACTGTCTCCTTCCAACTGTCAAGCATGGACATGGATCTGTCATGATATGGGCAGCTGTGTCGACGTCTTCTGCTGAACCAATAATAACCCTGAAAGGAAGGATCCCTGGGGAGAAGTATAGAAAACTTTTAGCTAACAAGGTCAATTCTATGATGCAAACTTTGTCTAATGCAGGAGATAGAATTTTACAGGATGATAATGCACCTATCCATGTAGCAGACATGTCCAATCATTGTTTGATGAACACGTGGATGAATTTAAACATCTACCTCTACAAGTACAATTATTCAACCTCAATAAAATAGAACCCTTATGTCTATTTTAGAGTGTTCAATATGTAACTAATATCCTCCACTGGCTTCTCTCCCAGAACATTCACAATATCTTCATGAAGAATGGTACAATATTTCTTGAAACAATATTCAGCCCTTTTATGAATTGATTCCTAAGCAAATCCAAGCTGTATTACATACCAAAGGTGGTCTTACACCATACTAATAAAGGATTTTTTATAAATCTAAGGTCTTTCCATTATTTTGATAACCACCTGTACATACTTATGATTGTAATGTTGATTCATTGAACAGTGAAAGGGTTATATATATATATATATATATATATATATATATATATATATATATATATATATATATATATATATATACATATATAAATATATATATTGTTCAAGAAAGTTATTAAACTTAATGATTCTATATATTTTAATTGCATAAATTAATTTAATAATTTAATACATACTTTTCAGAGATATTTTGAAGAAATTTACATAAAAAATATTTTACTAGGTAGAAATTAACAGTACTAACTTGTTATTGCTATTCAGAGGCTCATTTTTAAAAATCCACACAGTAGAAGCTGCATTCTCATATGAACATTCAAAATAAGCAGTTCCATTTTCTTCAACAATGGCATATTTTGGTATTAAAGAAATATAGGGGCTGTCACCATCTAAAAATTAATTTTTTAAAATAACTATTTTAGTTTTATATTAAAAACTGAAACTAAATTATAAACTTTTAAATGAAACAATTTGCAAGAATATGAATTAAAAATAGCATCTATTCAAAGTTTGAAATTCTCTTTTAACAGCTTGTAGTAATAAAAACTGCACTCATTCCCAAAAGTCTATAGATACCAATAAAAAATTAAAATTCTTCATTAATTAGAAAATATAATCTTTTAATAAAAATTATTCTCACTGCATTGCGACAGATCAGAATGTTAATGTGAAGCTTATCACGCACAGACAATTATTAAGAAAAATGGAATGTAACTCTCATATTTATGACTTAAAATGCATATTTTTAAAATCCTAAAAACTGTCAACATAAAATGTACTTAATAATAATCAGAATACAATTTCAAAATTATCGGAGAATAAAGAAATATACATATCTTTAATTTCATGGTTCATGATCAGAATTTAAGTACATGTTAGAAATCTATCATGATATCTAATACAACACATTTTATAAAAATGACCATGTTTCAAAGTCATTGTCCTCACAATCATACTTGTTATATCACTCATCAAATTCGCACAATTCATATTAATTTTACAGGCCATGTTCCCAAAAACTTTTACAAAGAAATGGGAATAGTGGTAATCAACTTAGTTATCGCATAAGAGATCTAGAGTAGAAACAAACATTTTTAAAGTCATACAACTTTAGTTGAAAATCATTTGATGCAGGAAATTCTTCAGACAGTAATAATTCATGTAAAATCATGGCAGTGTAGTTAATAAATATAAATTATCAATGGGAGAGGAAACCCAGACAACATAAGATTAGGAAAAGTGTGATTTATTTCATTTGAAATTTCCATTATTACACTTTAATCAGGAGTTAAGGTAAAATCCAAGTAATCCCACAATTGTATAAATCTTTCCAGGGAATTTCAATTTTCTGCTGATAAAATCAAGGGACTGATGGAAACAGCAAATAAAAATATTGCTGTCTTAGACTGAGCATTCAACTCCTGCTTCCTAAGTTTCAAGATATAATGCATGTATAAGATGAATAAAATTGGGAGAGCGAATGTTGCCCACGATAAACCCTTCGGAATAATTTTTTTGATGAAATACCCCTGCTCTGTTGGCTTTGAAGATATTTGAATGAAAGAATATTATGTATCCATTGTGCTATGTTTTGTATAATACTAATTTGTAGCGATTTGTAAAGGAGGCCATCTATATAAACAGAATCATAAGCACTCTTTACATCTAAGCTACCATGAAGAATTTCTTTTCCAACTTTGCATCTAGTGTTGAATTAAGTAAATCGCTGTTCTTCTGTCTTTAAATGGAACAAATCAATAATAAAAGGGACACATTTTCTGTTCTACAGTCAGAAATTGAGTGATTCGAATGACAAGTATTCTTTGGAAAGTTTTTACAAAAGGTTGAAATCACACACATTGCTATAGGTCTATATGATGAGTTATTAGTTTTGTCACTGCAAGGTTTTGGAATTGGAAGAATAAGTGGCTGTTTCTCTCCATGACTGTGGGACTATTTAACTATCAAAATGCTCTTGAAGATATTTCAGAACTATATGTTCGCTTTGATTTAATTGTTTTAATAGTGTATTGCTGGCATCAGGTGTGCACCCGGAGTTGTATTTCTGGATATTTTTATAGTCCTATTTAATTCAGAGGTATGAAATAGTTTATTAAATTGTTATCTTTGGCGAAAAAATCCAAAAGAAGTGGTTCAATAGATAATCAGACTAATTTTACTATAAAATATTAAGAATACACATTTGCAAAAATGTTAAACTACCAACAATTTTTTTTTACAAGTCCCCATATAGTCTAAAGATAAATTATTTTCTATGATTGATTAACTTAACAATGTGATAGTACTGTAACCGAACTCGTGACCGGTGATACTTCAGTCCAACAGTGTGTTCGAGTCCTGATTCCACTTAAAGTCCGATATATAGAGGGATTGATGCAGGATACATCGAAGTCCCTGATTTAGCGTAACGTAACGTAACGTAACGTGGAGTGCCAGCTCAGATGCCAATATCGTCACTTGACATGTTGAAATTTAGTTTAGTTTTTTATCAACGTCGCACTAGAAGCAACACGAGGGCTATTGGCGACAGACCTCATAATTTTGAACCACGGTCAAGTGACGAGGACGACACCTGAGCTGGCACCCCCCTCTCCTAACATCACACCACGCCAAAGGAAGGACTTTGGATCGCGAACAGATTTAACGTGCATTAGCCCCGGCTATACGGCGGGTCTTTGGCAGCCAAGGATCGAACCCGCGGCTGAACGAAAACCACCGGCCGCTAGTCCACGACCTTGACCACTGGGCTACTGCGGCCCTTGACATGTTCAAAATAAGGAAGCGTATTAGCTGCCGCTAGGACATCTTTCAATCATGGGTAGAAATAAGCAGCCGTGGTAACATTTTAATAAATAAACGAAAAATACAAACTAAATCAGTATCTAAACGTTGATTAATATTGGATTTGAGAGTAACTTACACAAATTAATGATGAACAGAGATAATGATTCATTAGTGGCGATTCTTTAATAGGTCGGACAACATGATTGCCTTTAAAAAAAAAAGTTCTTGTGCACTAACCACTCAAAACTAACGATTGTTTGAATGATTGTAGATAAATTCGATGTTCAAATTCTCAAAAAGATCAGGGTATTTGTTACTACCTCTAAACAGACACAGAAAAGTTTCAACTCAATGTAATAATAATTTCTCGTCAGATCCATTAAAAACAAAAGTAGGAAAATTATGGAGCTCCTCCAGCAAATTACGCCGTACCTTCGCATCATAACATGAGTTTGAATTACACTATTTTTTCTTTTTTCATAACAAACGTTTTAATCTCGGGTGAAGGGGGGTTGATTAATTCGTTCATTATTAACGTCACACTTAGAATAAACACGTGGGCTACTCGTGACAGATCTCGTAATTTTGAACCTGGGTCAAGTAATGAGGACGACACAAGAGCCGGTAATCACCTAAAAACTTCCACATCATGCCAAAGGAAGAATTTGGAGCCTCTGCAGATTTAACATGCATCAGCCCTGCTACACAGCGGGTCTTCAGTGAAATCAAGACTCGAACCAACTACTCAACGGAAAGGACTTCGGAGACAAGTTCGTGACCATGACCTCTTGGCTACAGAGGCCGCTAGATAAATTTGCAGTCACTAATAACAATGTATTCCTGAGTTTTTAATACTTAGCTGTGATTTGTGCTTCTACCTGGATGACTAGGCAATCAGAAATATTACTATCGAAGATGGGGGTTACTATCGTAGGATTGCATAGTGGGCAATTGTCTACGCCCAATTCCCGAAGAGAAAACTCCAAAACCGGAATAAGAAAAAAAATGTTTGATAAATATGAAAATATGATAGGTTTAAGTTCAAATTAACACAGCATTAGAGTTGCTGTGTTGTTATTGCTAATCTTGTCCGATCTAACCAACGGGGGTAGACGAGATCCACAAGCCTTAAAACAATCAAGTCAGACATGAAGGGACGCTTGGTCAAGTCTTCTTTGGAAAGCCCCAGGCAGTAAATATGTTCAGGAGAGGATTGTTCGGAGATGTAATTTCTACAGATGGGGAAGATATATTCATCTCAAATTTGAGGCACTTCAAACAGGTGCATGAAAAGCGTGACATTGCAGTCTGCTAGGCCCGAGCACCCTCAAAAACAATGGCTCCACCCGGCCGCTTTAGAGTTGCTGTTTGGTAGTGATGGGAATTTGTTGATATTTTACCTTTTCCTCAGACGAAGGCGATATTTAATTTTTTGAATGTAAGCCGCTTCATCCAAAAGGAATTTGGCTTTTTCCCCCTCCTTCAGTTTTTTTACAAAGTGAAAAATCTCCAATTCAGAACACAGCTGTAGTGTCATTATATATATGATCCGACTGAAGCTCAATAGTATGTTAATTTTTTTTTTGAAGGTTTTTTAATGTAAATAAATTTTAAAATGTAGCCGGAGTGTTTTTTTAAGCCCCTGGATCATCAATTAATGCAAATTTTCTGTTTAAGAAGTTTTTTAATTTCAGTTATTTGTATATATCACTCAATTCAGAGTTGAGAGCAAAAAAGTAATAGTATTTTACAAAAACCATAAAAATAGAAGCATACCTCTCAATTTCAGGGCAAAATTTTCTTTACTGTTCACTGATCCTACATCATTAGTTGCTTTGCAAGAATAAATGCCATTATCTTCTAAGGTTAAATCAGTAATGTGTAGTTGATTCGACTTGAAAGATACTTTTTCACTTCGGAATAAACGGGCGCCGTTTCTGTACCAAGTTATCTGGGTTTCAGGGTTGCCGTCTGCTTTGCAACGCAAAACTAATTCATCGCCAATTGATAGTTCTTTAGAGGGTTCTGCTGCAACAACTCGTATTGAATCTGTTATCCCTGAGGAAAGAAAAACAAAGATACACTTCTAGAAAGCACAACGCCTATTACATATTGAGACTTTATACTTCTAGAAAGCACAATGCCTACATATTGAGACTTCATACTTATAAAAAAATGGTAAAGTTAGAAAAATATTTTTCAAATAATGCATTAATTACTACAAACATACATAACATTAAAGTTTAACCACACAAGCTTCGTTTGTAAATCAAGAATTGAAATTTTCTGAAGCTATTCAAAACCGATGCGTTAAAAAAGGAGGACATTATAAGGCGCATTTGAACACTATAAATGTATAAAAATGTAAATAATTAAAAATATGTTAATTAGATAATTTGATTTATACCGAATTATATTATATTACAGGTTACTCTGAAAATAAATATGGAAAATTTATTAAAACTAAAAATCAAAGGAATATTACAGAATTATATATATAGAAAATCAATTTATCATTTTTTTAAAATTTCAATTTCTAAACGCGAAACCATTTCTTCCAATTTTAAAAATACTGAATTCTTCTTTGAAGTAGCGCGTGTTATACTACATCTCGATCCCCTTTTAATTGCTGACAAAACAAAGAAGAAACAAAATTATTTCGGAGAACTCCTTTTTTCAGCTCTGCTATGAAAGCCATCGATGCAATAGAACATGCTTCATATGGAACACCACCGGCATTTTTCTTTCAGTGCTTTGTTTAAATCATCCATTTACTAGCAGAATCTCTACAAACTGAGCTTGAGCTTTATGTGTGATTTCAGAAGCTCGAAATGTATTGGTTCTTGGACGTCCCACCCTATACACAGCATTCACTTATTCAGGCTCAATTTCGATTTAGAGGTGGAGGGGACAGAGATGCGGCAAGTATGCTCTTTTCCTTTCGATGTATTCAAAAAGTAATTCTTTTTTCATCACCAGTTATCATCCGGTCCTCGTTCATGGGTTCGTTATATATATATATATTAAAGATTCAATAAAAAGTCACAAAAAGACTAAAAATAAAAATTCTATGCAAAGTTTTTACAAAGAACAGATTTAGCCACACAAGGCGCTAACTTTTGAAATGGCTAATAATATACTTTTCTGATATCAAAATTAAAGCAAACGATAAATTATTAAACGGAGCATATTTAAGCTAAATGTAATTAAAATTGAAGCGAAGGATAAATATTGTTAAAGTGAATATATTTTAAGCTACATGTAATTAAAATTGAAGCGAAGGATAAATTACTAAATTGAATATTACATAAGCTACATATAATTAAAATTAAAGCAAACGATAAATATTGCTAAAGTGAATATATTTTAAGCTAAATGTAATTAAAATTAAAGAAAACAGTAAATTATTAAACTGAATATATTTTAAGTCAATTGGAATTAAAATGAAAGGAAAGATAAATTGTTAAATTGAATATAAAAAAATACAGAAAAATTTAACATCAAGCCAATGGATAGAACCGTAATATTAAGATATTTGAATAATATCCTAGTTAATAGTGAAAATTACCAAGCGTTTATATTTAAGATTAGAGTCAAAACCATTTAGTATAATGTAAAAGAATATAGAAAAATTTAACATTAAGTCTATGTATAGTACCGTAAAATCAGGAAAAGGAACGCGTGAAATAATTCGAATAAGTAAGGCAGGAAAACAAAGATTAAATGGGAATTAGAACTTATAGGTTAAGTCATAATTATTAAATTGTTAATTAATTATAAAGTTATAATTAATAAAATAAGTAATTAACAAAAAAAAAATTAGAAGGTTTGACAGTTTACATTTGCTCCCCCCCTCCCCCCGAGTTCTAAGAAAGAGTCGTTGGCGATGGTTTGTACCCTTACAAAAATATCGTCATATAAAATCACATATATCATAGTACACAAGATTATTTTAATTAACCAGCAATAATAATTAACAAAATAATCCTTCAAATGGATTAAAGCACATTAGTGGATTGATTGGTTGATTGCTTTTAATAACGTCGCTCTAGAAGCAACACGAAGACTATTAGCGACGGACCTCGCTATCGGACATAGGCGTTATAATAGTTCTTTTGATCTCATATATATATATAGCTATGGTACTTTATTTATCGGTAATTATTTAGGTACCTTAATTGAGAATCTCGGGCACTTATTTGAGCATTATACATTTTTTTTTTTTAAAAAAAATATATAATTTCAAGCATTTTAGTCATCTCTAAATAATAAATTTCAGTTAAAAAAAAAAAAAAAAATTGAACTGAAATTTATTTGACTAGCTCGAGAGGGAGGGAGGGGGAAGCGGAATCAAGTGTAAAAAAATTTGTCGGAGTCCTTCCTTAATTTCATGGTGAGGCGTAAGAGCAGAAAGTGATTGTGAGTCATAGGAGCAAGCAGACATTCCCAACTGCATCGTTAAATTTGTGGCGAGAGTGGGGTGGGCTGTCAAAGTGATAAATTGAAACGTGAGTTGTGCCATGCTTCCTCGTAGCTTTCCCCACCCTCATGTTGAAGACTGGATTTAAATGGTAACCTTATGCAAGAAGCAAACAACTAATAGCCTTTAATCCTGTTACGCTATTTTGAAGGGCGTGCTTCTTTACAGGCGAGAAGAGTCGAAAGGGTTGTTGAAATTCCTAATTCACACAGAATATATAAAGTGTAAGAACAGATAGAAGATTTAATTCCAAGCACTCCGTTACTCTAACACATAATTTTATTACATTTAACCCTTCAATGCATGATTGTTTGTTTTGAATTAAATAAAATCGTTTAGAATAGGAAAATAGTCAAAGGTTAAATAAAAAATAAATTAAAAAAAAAAAAAATCCAGGTAATAATACGATACATTTATTTTGAAAAAACTCGTATGTAGACATTTGGCAACATACAGTTTTTCCCAAAAATCTAGCTTGTATATCTAATAAAATTTTCAAATACAACATCAACCATCGATAGTTTACCTGACAATAGATGAGAAGTAATTTTTTAACAATTAGATAGATCACTCGACAATAGAAACTATCTCTTGAAGTAACACACTGAATTTCAACACCCACCACATTCAAATGTCAAAAAAAAAAAAAAAAAAAAAAAACCCACCATGGTATAACTTACCCGCCAAAAGTAATGTTAACTTTTTTTTCTTTCAAACATGATTTATTGTTATCAATGCGCGTTCGGAAACGGACACACTATGGTTTTTGAATAAAATTAAATGAAAATGTAAGTAGACAATTGACAATAATATGCATTAAAGAGTTAAATGATTTCATACTGACAATTATGTGTATATATATGTGTGTATGTATTAGTCTTTCATAATGTACAAATAATATTGAAATAAAACTGTATTTAAAAATGCAGTGATCTGCAAGTATCGTTCAATAAATCCTTAGAAATTCCAAGAGATGGTGCACGTAGCATCGAAAATGGTTTAATTTTAGTAAACATCATGACTCCCTTGACAGCTGTCTAAGTCTCAGTTATTTCCATCACATTTCTTTGCAAAACAAACTGCATGAAATACGAATTTGTATTAACTATAAATAAATGTATGACACGAAACAATTCACTTTCTTTGATCCTTATTCTATCAGCAAAATTGAAAAATATAAAAATTTCTAAAAGAGTCGAAAATTTTGTCTACTACTATAAATATTCCAATCAGATCTTTCAGTAAATCCTTAGAAATTCCAAGAGATGTTGCTCGTAGCGTCCAAAATGGTTTGTTTTTAGTAAGCCTCATGACTCACTTGACAGCTAAGTCTCAGTTACTCGTATTCGTGATCATGGCGCATTTTGAACCTCAGAAATACTGCGTCAAACTATTCCGGCTGGTGAGACCATCTTCGCCCCCCCCCCCTTTTTTTTTGGAAAAGATTCATCGGAAGTAACCCAATGTTTTAATTTTTGCTTGGTTTCTGGTGCATATTAATGAATTTAGGTCTCCTCGACCGTAGCAACTCAATGCGGCCGTAATCAAATTTTGATTCGGCAGCAAATGACTACTAAATCAAAACTACCTTATGAATCAATGTCAAATTTGTTTTGGCTCCATTTAACACATGGAGCCAAAACAATTGATTCGGCAGCAAATGACTACTAAATCAAAACTACCTTATGAATCAATGTCAAATTTGTTTTGGCTCCATTTAACACCCAATGTTAACAACAATTTATATTAATGATGACATCTGTCTTCAAATACAAGTACTTTTTGAACCAGCCTCGTAACACACAAAAAACCAATTTCATGCTTCAGATAGGAAAGCATCTTTTAACTTTTTTTTGACAAATAGCTGTTTCAGTGTGAACTAATAACCCATAATATCAGATACAGTAAACAATTACAGTTGTAAACATGCAATGTTTACTTTTATAATTAAATGCATTGATTAGTTATGAATATGACGATAAAAAAAATTTAAAAAAATGTTAAAAGCAAATACCCAGAGACAATACAATTAGAACAGACTATTTAGAATATAATTATGAATTTTTTTCAAAAAGTAAATTAATGAAATTTTAATTTTATTTCATATTTCAGAAAACAGTTTTAAAATAAAACTTTTGTAAGAAAATAAATTCTCTGCATATTATATTATTACTTCTGAAACCAAGTTTTCGTTAGAAATGTCGAAAATATCGATATGATTTAAATTTTAATTTTGGCCTCATCCCAATTTACTTCTACATTTTTTTTTTTTTAAAGTTTTATTGTATAGTTGATGGGACTGTTTTTTTTTTTTTACAAAGAACGCACTACACAATTGTTACGAATCATTTGATCGTGTTTAGTTTGCATGGTGGAATCATTAATTCTAAAATCCACCCATGTACATTAACTCTGTTTACATTCTTCTATAAGCCAGCGGAGCTTGAAAAGCATTCCTTTATTTTTTTTATTTTAGAAGAAACAATCGAAAGTCACATTGACAAATATGGAGGGGAAAGTGAAAAATTATCTGGTGTACAAAGAAAAAGGTTTGAAGTTTTTCACTTCTGAAGAATGTTCTGTATTTTGCATATTTTCATATCGTTGAAGAAAAATTTGAAAAAATCCAAAGTTTAAAAATAAAAATATAGAGGTCAAAATAAAAAAAAAAAAAAAAAAAACGTAAATGATTGAAGCGTTGTAAACAATTCGACAAGGAAATTTTAAAAAAAAGTTACAATGAACAATATAAGGGGAGGAGGGGGTCTAAAAATTAATTAGGAAAAAATATTTATAATAACAATTATAAAAAATCCTATTCTAATTTACTCAGAATATTTTTTATCGGCGTGTGACGCTTTCATGGCTTGTGCTTTTATCTGCAGAATTTATTCAAAAAAAGTGCACAAATAAAAACATGTTTTTTTAAATAATATTTTTCTTCTCAGTCTTTAACCTTTTTCAAAATTCATTATTATAATTGTCTTAAAATCTTGCAATAAAGTTTTCACTTAACACTTCTATCAATTATTTCTTTACAAAGAACATCCCATTGAATAAATCTTATGAACTTTGCCCTATTTTTCTTTTGATTTCAAAATTCGCTAACAGATGGAGCTGCCTCATCTGATGTTGATGCTTTGACGGAGTTGCTAGCAATCGCAAACTTTATCTCCACAGTATGGTTATCTGTCTCTTTAATTGACCAGAGAATTAATTTAAAAAGAAAAGAATGACTAATCTTTTTTTTCTCAATAAAGAAATGAAATTAAGCATTAAAATAAATCGTCACACAGAAAAGATTTAAAAAAAAATTTTAAGAAAAAAAATTCCAGTTCACCATCGCTAAATACATTCCGAATACAGATTGGAACGTTACTTTTATATTGGAAGCCTATACAGATATAGAAATAACTACTTTAAAGCATCTACTGCCTATACGGAAAATACGGAGGACATAACATTTTTTTTACCAGTGCGTGTGCGTATAGTGAGAGATGAGATTATTGTAACTTTTTTTTGTGTGATTAAATTGTCGAGCATTTTTAGCTTATTCCTTATTCGATAAAAACTAATAGGATATTTATTCTTTAAAAAAATGTTAAAAATTTAAACCTTAATTGGTTAATTTTTTTCACAAATTTGATCCAAAAAATGTCACATTTTTTTACAGGACATTTTTGTTCATTTTACATTTGTAAGTAGGAAAATATTATGAAAATCGATATTTCTCAAAATTGTAAGCATTTAAAACCATTTTTTCTGCAATTAAAATAATAATGATTTTCCTGGAAATTTTTATCTTTTCTTCTAATATAAGCGTCTAACAGGGAAGTTGAATATATATCTGCGTATACAAAATACAATTAAACGGCAATTCTATTACATTACAAATACTATAATTACATTTACTTACTTCCTCAGACTAACTTGATAATGAAAGTAGAAAAGATACGGGCAAAACCGTAAAAACGAAGTAGAAATCAGATTGCCTTATACACCAAACTAATAAAGACATGAAAACAGCGGTCGTACGGCGTTCAGGTAAAATAATTAATACAATTGCGCTTGTTTACAAAATAATTTATCATTCGAGTATTTTAATTATTATTTAATTAACGAATAAGAAAAATTTAAATTTTATAGAGAGGAAATGCAAATATACATTCCTCTGAAGGCAGGTATTCTATTCCAATTATTCTTTCACGGACACTAAACACAGGTGCGTTTGTTACACTCTCTCTATATGTCACATAAACATTTTTATGATTGCATTACCTGAAAGAAAGAGACGTAAATTCGTTTGGGCGCAGTTTACACCGAATCAGACATGCGCACCAAACCGAAGCAGAAAATGTAAACATTTCAAAACTGCGGAGAGTGTTACACACATGCAAGGAACATAGAAAGGGATCAATGATTGGGCTGATCGTAAAACGGGAGTGACTCATTTCGAGCGTCTGTTCGAAAAGTGACGTCACATTTTCAAATCGCTCGCTCAAGCGCCTCTCTTTTATACGCGAATTTCCACTACAAATCTGGAAAAAAAAAAAAAAAAAAAATTAGTGAAAAATGAAAATCGTCTATTATTATTTTAATTCTCAACGTTCGAAAGGCTCCACTAAGGAGTTATATATCAATGCTATAGAAATCAAAAGGCTACGGAGACGAATATATAGTCTTATTTATATAGTGGATGAATCTTTTTATTATGTATATAGGTACGTACTTGTATATAAATTTACATCTCCCGCGATACAAAGCCAAAGATCAGTCGCAGCGATTGGGAATTAGAAATGGGGAGCGGCCAAAATATTTATGATAAATAAATAAAATAAAGAACGGGGAATTTAAAGAGGGGGGCAGACAAACACACAAAAACTGCAAATTTAGCTACAAATCGGTAAGTTTGCGACGTATTTAGAAAGAATTTGGGCAGAGCAATAAAGTTAGCAATTTATACCAATTTTACAGTGGTTCAGTTTTAATATTAATGAGTAAATGTTCGTTTTATGAAATTTTGATATAACAGAGGTGGCCGAATACAATGTCTTTTCAAGGAATATTTCAGAAAGAAATATTTGAAAAGGCCGTTTATTCAGTGTTTCCAGACGCAAAATTGTGAAATTTCATCAGATTAAGCTTGATTTTTTTTTTCACTAAGTCATTTTCATTCAAGCGATTATTGCCTTAGCAAAGGCCATAGTAACCGTTGCTGTAAGGCATACAAAGAGAATTTCATCCCCCCCAATAAAAATAGCGCTATTTAATTAAAATTTCCTAAATTAGTTTATTCGATAAAGTGATCCCAGATACGCTTTGTGAGGGACCAATAAAGGTAAACTATAGAAAGAGACGATTTGAGTTTTTCTGCTTAAAATTTCCCCATGATTATTTTTCGCCCAAAGACTAGAATCCGAATTCAAAATAAGCACAAGCCTGTTTTAACTCGTCTGCATTTAATCGAGATCGTGTGAAATGCCCTAAACAGAGTATCGGTAGCTAACTGCTCAGACTCACAACATTCGTAAAGCATTCACGAGCAAATCTAACTTTTTTAGTTTACCTTATTTCATACATATATTTCGATGCATAAGAGCAGCGCCATAAGCAAACATTCGAAAATATAATTATATCGACAAACAAATAAAATATTTTATCAGTAATCAAGCAATTGTTACCAAATTAACTTTCGCATATTGATTGATTGAAAATTATTAACATCGCACTTTAAAGCAATACAAGGGATTTTGGGGAACGACGAAAACCATTTTGAGCCACGTTCAAGTGACGAGGACGAGAACCTGAGTTGACACCATCCCGCCATTGTGAGGACTTCGAACCCCAACAACGTTGGCTGCCAGCTCACAATCTTAACGCGAAGCTACCGCAATCTTCCTATAAAATGTATAAAATATGCAATGCGTATTGAAATTCACTTACTCAGATACACCTGTCATAATGCGATAAAATGAATGCAAACACAAGCTTGAGTTGATTTAAAAAGAAATATAACTGAATTGGATTTCTTTTTGCACATACCTTTATTTAATGTTATATAATAGCATATAAGCTACTACCTAAAAATATCAAAATCGTACATGAATAATAACTAATGGATTAATAAAATTTTTAATAATAATAGAAAACAGACTATAAATACAGGAAAATCAAAGATATGAAAATATTTTTTTGAAAATAAGAGTCAACTGAGAAGTTAAAGAAACAAAGCAGGGATATAAACTAATTAAAAATAGCCGGCTCAGGCTTTGGACTGAGATGCGAGTTAAGTATGTTTTAAATTATCTTAACCATTCCGCACAGAAATTACTTTTTAATAAAATTGGTAAATATCAATAACTTAAGAATTAAAGAAGTGTGAACGAAAATAAAACATTTCCAAAATATAGCATAACAGAAAATAGAATAAAATAAAATTTAAAAAGTTATATGCAAAGTTTTGCAAAGGAAAGATTTAGCCACCCAAGGTGCGCTTTTTTTATATAATTATTATTAAATTACTCAATTAAATATAAGAATTAAAGTAAACGAAATATCGAGAAATGGACAATAGTAAACTTTTCCGAAATTAAAATTGAAACAAAACGATAAAAAAATTGAAAAGTGATCTGGTACGCAAAAGTGATCCACTTAAGACAATAGCCTCTTGGGTCGCAAAAAAAATAGTAAATCAATATTAAAATCATTTTACCCCAAAACATTCCAAAAGGAAGCCAAACTAAAAAGACATAGTTTGAAATTCTTGACGGTGGGGGAAAAAAAAATCTGCCTCACAGTTTAAAATTTTGAATAATGTTATGTATATTTTCAGTCATATCTTGATTCCAGTTTACATATTTGATGTAATTCATAAATTGATAAGTAAATAAAATACTTAATTTTTATATTTACTTTACTACAATCCAATAAAAAAAATTGGGGATATTTTATTACGAAATATTTTTGAAAATTAAGTTTGTTACTGGTGAAAGCAGACATCAAAAATATACGCAAAAACAAGATGAATTTTTGAAAAGTGGTCAGGTACGACATTTTTTTGGTTAATTAAAGCAATAGCCCCTTGGGTGGCTAATTAAAGATTGCTATATTTTAACTTTCAAAAATGTAATTAACATAAATACATATCTTATTAATAATTTTAGAGGGGAATATAAAGTTAATTTTTTTAAAAAAAAAACAGACTCTAACATTGTTGTTACATGGACAAATTGCAAATAACAATAATTCGTCAACATGTTTTACAAAAAATATTTCAATAAATTTAAAATATATATGATACATAATAAAAATTCTTTTTAATAAAATAAATAAATTTCAATATAAATACAGGTATCGAAAGAAATATTAAAATACAGTTCTACCAGAAAAGGCAGCACGAAAAATGGATAGAATTTTTCTACACACATTCATTGTCAATTAAACATTAATTTAATTTATGACGCAAATTAATCTACTTTTAAACAAACATGAATTTATCACGCGTGGTTTAGAGAAATAATGTCAATTACAAGGAGGAATACAATCATCCATCACAGGCTGCTAAAAATTAGCCATAGTTAAATTGCCATTTTAAATTTCATAGAAAACACTATCACACAACATAATTCTGACAATACAACTTTTTCGGAACTATAATAATGAATTTTTCCGTTATACAATCAAAATAATAGATATGTAACAGACAGCGTGATGTAAAAGAATTATCGCCAAGTATGATTTTAATTTATGTCATGATAAAGCTAGTTTTCAGACTATTCAGGGTAACTGAAGATCAATACCGAGACAAAGAACAGTAGAAACGCAACTAAGATTACCGCTAAGATACAGTAAAAAAGAAAGAATATCATCACATGCTTGCCATCCTAATGTAAATGCACGATTATGCTGTCTGCATAAAATTCGTGACAACAGCAGGTGGAAAGTGAAGCAAATGAAAGCGATTGAATATATGAAAAGATAAAGGAGCTGATTTTTCTTTTATACTTAAATATTATTAATTTAATGGTTTGAACTTTGCTAATCAGTTAGTGTAAAAAGAATCGCAATCGAAGCCAAATGTTTTTTTGTTTTGTTTACAAAAGAATACAAGTAAATAGAACTGTCTTTGTATAGGAAAAAAATCGGTTGTTCAGAATGTCTTTGATACAGATGAAAATAAACAATGATGACTCATAAAAAACTTGTTTAATTTTTTAGCATAGTTTTAAAGGTTGAATCGGAATTATTTGCAGTCAAGTTATAGCTTAACCAGATAGTCTTAATATACTCAAGAAGATTCATTTTGGAACGGCTTATTTTTTGTTTATTCAATGATCTAAAAATTCCCTTATCTGCTCTTTAATCTACACGTGCATATAATAATCATTAATAAACGACGAAAATGTTTTCAGCAGCGGTTTTATTAAAATGAAATATGTATCGATTTTTTTTATAAGTTTAAAGTAATTAATAAAAAAATCAGTAATGTTTGACAAAGTTACACGTGTGCATTTTCAATTATCTTTGCAGTGTTTTGTTGCAAAAATTGCCTAGATATTATAGATTCGACCTTTTGGGTTACTCACTTTTAATTTGAAATATATGACACACATTTCAAATGTCAGCTAAATAAGCTAATTGAACGAAGTTGTACATTTAAGTCGAAAGAAAATGAACGCACAAGCTTCGCTGTAGTAAAAAGAAAAATAACAAAATGGAAATTTAAAGTCAAAAATCTATACTATTAAAACGAAAGACAAATATATATATAGAAAGAGAGACAGAAAAATAAACAATACATATATAAAAAAAAGGTAAAAACAAACATTGAATCATACAAGGAATAATTCAAAAGGATCAATGTTAAAATAAAGAGATTAAATTGAAAGTTTATTTACAATATATATATATATATATATATATATATATATCAAACCCCAATAATGTACGCAAGAATACATAATAAACACGCGTTTTTAAGCTAATAATATATATATATTAACTACAGCAATATTAAACTATATTTAAAAAGTGAAACTAAAAGTAATAATTTAATACTATTCGATAATTACATTGGTCTCTCAAAAGACAAAAACATCATTAAAACTTACAAAGTAAAAATTATAAATTTATTTCCATTTCTGAGTTTATTATCTTATTTGTTTCGATTTATACTTCGTTCAGTTTGTCTTTTAAGACTAAGGTAATAAATGAATAATTTTCAATTACTTATTTTAATTTTACTTTTTAAATATACTTTCATTTTTATATTGCTATAATTAGGTAATTTATTATTAGCTAATTTACATGTTAATTATGTATTCTTGTACATAACTGGTTTCATATTATACTCATACAGCATTTTAAAATAATTTACCCCCTTTTTTCTTTCCTTTAATTTTTCCTCCTTACTTTGACTTTGTTATTTTGCTTTTATTAAATTATGTAATGCATGTTAATAAGTTTATGTTTTTACCTCAGCTATAACAGCATTTTTTTTAACTAGTTTTAATTTACAATTTAAATTCGATAATACATGTTTATGTAATAATTATTTTGAAGATTGTAAAAAATACTTTTGCTTCTATGTATTTATTTATTTGCACGAAGAGATCATTTTGTATTTTATTTCACTCTGGGAAAAGTTGAAATGCAGCTGGCAGAGCAACCAGTTTGCATTCTCTCCATTATTCTCTGTTCGAAAGTCATTCTAGTTTATGGACTTGCGTATTCTAAGAATGCCGATCGATGATTTTGAATGGCGGGTGGAATAAAATCCCGCCGAAATTCTTTCTGAACCCTAACAAATGAGGTACCGTAAAATTTCGATCATAAGAAATGAGTGTAAGTAGGAAATATGGGGAAAGACGAAGAAAAATGCAAGAAAGATCAAAAAGTTTGGAGCTTGAATTTATTTTCCGCGCTGATGTGGAAGTTTCAAAGTACTTCCTTGTAATAACAGTTGTGATGGACATTCCTTGAAATTGAAAGTGCGTTTTCTGCTGATAGATGGCAATAGTAGTCACGTCGACATGTGATCAAAATTTCCAAAGCTAAGATTTTTTACAAAAGAAAAAAGAACTAATTGGTAATAGTCAAATTTCGTGTTCAATTTTGCATTAAGTTCGGGTAAGAATTTTAGGGGATAAAGAATTTCTAAATTGATTATGTGGGAATATAAAAGTGATATAATTTAGTATTTGAATATTTTGAAATCAATGTAAATAATGATAAGAAGTTCTATACAAAGTTTTGCAAAGAACAGATTTAACCACCCAAGGTGGTTAAAAAAGATTTTTTTTTAATTAAAATAATTTATTTTTATTCGAATCTTTCATACAAAGATTTGTGATAGCAAAATACACTAACATACACTCCACACACTTTCAATTCAATTTTGAAACTTTTTGCAGAAAATATAGCGTCGATTGTACTATTTCCAAGGGAGTGCAGTATAATGTTTGGATTGGTTCGTAATTCGAAATCGATTATTTTCAATTCTTCAATAAATTCTTAACCTTGTCAGTTCGTAAAGTTTATATTCAAATTTCCTGCAAGTATCGTTTTTATGCGATTCATCACCCAACATTTCGTCGAATTTGTTCCCAGAGGAGCGTACAAAACAGTCATTTTTCATTTTGATTGACGTAAATAATATAAGCTACATGTAATTAAAATCAAAGCAAACGATAAATTATTAAAGTGAATATATTTAAGCTAAATATAATTAAAATTGAAGCGAAAGATAAATTATTGAATTGAATATATTTTATACTAAAAGTACGAAAAATGAAAGGAAATAGTAAATTGTTAAATTGAATATAAAAGAATACAGAAAATTTTAACATTAAGCCTATGGGAAGAACCTTAAAATTAAGATATTTGAATAATATTCTAGTTAATAGTGAAATTACTAAATGTTTATACTTAACATAAAAGCCAAAACCATTGAGTATAATTTTAAAAAATATAGAAAAATGTAACAAAAAACCTGGATAGAACCGTAAAATCAGGAAAAGGAACATGGTTATAAAAAGTCTAATTTAGATATAAAAAAAAATGAAAAGTGATTACATACAAGAAGTGGTTCGGGACAAAAAATTTAAAGCCTACCTAAAACAATAGCCTCTTGGGTGGCTAAAAATTTAAAAGAAGGGGGAAAAAATCAACAGTAAACATCAATGAAAGCTTATAAAAAATGACCTATCCTGCAAGAAAAAATGCGGAACTTGAATTAGTTTAGTTTTTATTACTGTCGTACTAGAAGTAACACAAGGGCTATTGGCGACGGACCTCGCAATTTTGAACCTTGGTCAAGTGACGAGGACGACACCCCCTCACCTAATTTCCACACAATACCAGGGGGAAGACTTTGCGGCGGATGGTCTAACACTGGGATGCTGCACTTGACCTAGAAAACTCTTGACAGACAACGCGGAATGAGCTGGCGCATTGTCTTGGGGAAAACATTTGCCGTTCGGATTCTTTGTCAATTCCTAGTCTCAGCAATCCCACGAATACCTTTCCCGACGGTCAGATGGAATCAGATTCGATATTGTCATCCGTTTTTGACGCAAAAGTGCGATCCGGGGGTGAATCTATTTCAACATTTTCTCGGCCACCATGAAAACGCTTAAACCATTCAAAAACACGTCTACGATATAAATACTCATTGTCATACAGTTCTTTCAATAAATTTTAAGTTTCAGTAGCGGGGTTTCCAAATTTCAAGTGAAATTTCACAACATTTCGTTGCTCACTGATAATTTTTCCGGCTAAACAAAAGAATTATTCTAATGCGAACGAAGGCTACGTCTGTAAGGATTTGTTTACAGAAACGAGAGGCAATGCATTTGAAAGAGAAGGGTTCACGCTAAACAGCAGTCGGTCGCTGGCGTTTGGCGCATGCGTACTTTTTCTTTAGCAGCGTCAGTTTTGTTATTTAATAGCCACACACTTCCCATGTATAAGAAATATTTATCACACTAAGCAATTAGAAAAGGTTTGATTTCTCCACAATATAAAACTGCATAACTTTTATTTAAATCGTGAACGTAATACACTTAAAGACACAGATCTGATAAAAATAAACATTATTAAGTCAAAATATAACGCCCACTCATTTTCTTTTAGTACGAAAGCCCAGGATTCGTGTATCTTTTTGTATTCAACAGACAAACGTTCATGATCTTGCATTTTCAAGGGTTGGATCAATAATTTTGAATGGTGGATAAAATAAAATCCCACCGGAAGTAACTTCCTAAGCCTCACAAAGAGGGTCTCCCTCAAAATTTTGCTAATAAGAGAAGGGGAAAAAATCCCATAAAAAAGGAGGGTCCGCATTTAGGGGGTGAAGTTACTACGGCGATCCAAATTTATGTTTATAACAGACAGGAGGCAAGCTTAGGACAAAGGAATTTCACGAAACACTGGTCTACCATCTGGGTCCTCTCTCACATCAGGGGTTGTTGCAAAGGGGAGGGTTGCACCCACGCCAAATAATTCAAGTTTAGTGTTGACGGTATATGTGTCATGCTCTCCCAAAACCTCCAGGATTTCTCGTGAGCGGCGCTTTCCCGTCGCAAGACAGAGAGAGAGAGAAATCTGATTTACTGATATTTCCTGTCTCCTTTTACCGAAAATCCGTGCTTCCAAAAAGGAAAAGGAGGAGGAAATTCCTAAATTAATTTGTTTTCTCAAGAAAGGAGAGAGTAACGTTGAAATGATTTACTAATCAATGTTTATTTAGGCTGTTATAGACGCTTGCTTTTAGCTTTCAACTTCTCGTCTCATTCATACATTTATGAATGGGGAAAGATAAACGTTTTGGAGTTATTTATTTATTTTTGGACACACTCGTTATTACGTAAGTGAAGAATATCATTTGCAAATTCAAATGGTGTCACGAGTTTATTTATTCGTAGACTTTTGTTTACGTTGCACTGTTTAGGTTAAAATGATTTTTTAAAACCTTTTATTTCACATAAAAGCAATCTTCTTATAAAGAAGTCTTACTGTAACATATTCCCAGCTTTCTAATTTTATTTAAAATTCTCATTCTTTTCCAGTCAGTGAGTATTTATATAAAGTCGCACTTAGAAACAACACGAGGGCTTTTGGTGACGAACCTCGTAATTTTGAACCTCGGTCAAGTGACGAGGACGATATCAGAGTTGACATCCCCCTCTCCGAACTTCTACACCACGGGAACGGGAAGAATTGCAGCCTTAACCGATTTAACGTTCCTCAGCTCACTATACGGTAAGTCTTTAGTGGCATCGAGATTCGAACAAACGACTTAGCAGAAACAACGCCGGCCGCGAGTTCGTGATCATAACCGGTAGATTACCGAGCCCCCTTTCTAATAAAAATAAACGCGATATATACACAAATTAGATTGAATTTAAGAGGTGTAATGAACCGATTTGATGCAATGTGTATATATATAAGGTGACCAATTTTTTTAACAATGAAAAGGAGGACGAAAAATTTTAAGAAAAAAGTACAGCGTAAATAAATGAAACATTTTATTAATTCAAACAAAAGTACTCTAAATATGCTTACATCTCTTTTAATAATTTAATTAACTGAGTATTTTTTCACTAAATGAATATTTTTTGTCAATATATCATTTTCTAGCAATATATTGGAAATTTCGGAGCAAGAAATATCCTTCATACTGAATTTTACGGTAAGCCCTGCAGCTAGAGTATCAACATTTAATCTTGATTTCTTTCTTGTCCAAAAATCATTGCCAGTAGAAAACTCTTTCAACTGCTGCATTAGTTCCAGGACAGAGCAACTTAAATTCAACTCGAATGACTAAATTTTCATATGGAATTTAGCTTATTTTTGAAATGGTTAAATGTTTCCAACCACATTTTATCAATTTCAACATATTGATTTTCCCGTTGTTCTAATTTATCAGAACTTATATATGCATTCAGTCTTCTAATTTCTTCAGACAGACAATTGCCATCAATTTTAATATCAGGCATTTCTTTCGATTAAAAACTCAACACAACTTTCCATATCTGCCCAATTTACTTGCAATGAAGTCAAAAAACCACCATTGAAAACTTTTATTTCCTGTGATCTTTGTTTCAGATCATTCTCCGACATTTTGGAAAGATGTTTGGTAAATATTCTACACTTCTTTGGTGCACTTTTCCGATGCTCGGGTTTGATTCTTCTAAGTTTGACACATTCTTTTTATTTTTAAAGGAATATATATATATTTTTCATAACCGTGATTTCTACCGAAGGACAAAATCGATCAAAATAAGATTAACTTCTGTAGCTGAAATATGTTCACCTTCAATCTTTCGAATCGTTTGGTGGAAAATAAATGCCTGATTATGTACAAAATACATTAATATCTGCGATAATTCATAACTGAAAAAAAGATTCCAGAAAAATATGAAAAGCAAAAAAAAAAAAAAATTTGTCTAAGCTTAAAAAAATATGAACGGAGAGGCTCAAATAATTGTAAAACATGCTTTATAGAAGGTTTTAGAGCGAGCCATCTAGCTTTTAAATATCCTTAAAAAAAATTTGTATTCAACATTTGTGTAACTGTTTGGCGCGGCATCTCTAATTACAGAGATTAAAAGATTAGGTTTAAAATATCGAAGAGCAGAACAGGAAGGAGGACACTTTTCGAGGAAGGTCAGAACCTACAAAAGGAGGAAGATTGGTCCCCTTAATATATAAACGATAAAGAATTGAATATTGGAGTTAAGTAGTGAGTAGTAGTAGTTTTTTGATAGAGAGAGTGTGACTTTACATCGATAGCATATTGACGGTGATTAAGGATTATTTGGAGTGAGTCCATATTGGTGGGAGCTGAAAGCCCCACTGAAACCCCCCCCCCCCAGTTATTGTGATTAAACTCGTTCGAACCCGAGCGAACTGGAAAGCGAGAACTTTGATTTTCATTCTAAACTAGAATTCCGAGATAGTAGTACCGCATATATTTATAACTTGTAGAGTTTGGAGGAGGAGGTTACAACACAAGAAGATTTCAGGACTTTACGAAAACTGAGCCTAAATTCAATTTGCTCTCTTATCCCATCACTGCCGATATTGACACAGAACCTAAGAAGCTACAGCTTGAACTTAACTGTTATTGACAAGCAGTCAGATCACACTGGGAAATAAATCGTTAATGCAGTAATATTTGTTGACTTTTACAAATCATTTTATGTTGAAAAATTTCTATGTTTGAAGAAATTTGAGGATAAATTTCTCTATAATTGGGTCTATATATATTTGTGAGCAAAACTTTTCTCGCTTGAAGAAAGAAAATATATTAATATATCGCTATAGATGCTCTTTGACAGACATTAACTTGCAGGCTGTGATGAGAATCTCAACAAGCAATATCACTCCTGATTTGAAGAAAAATAAATTTTGTAGAAAAGAGTGATAGGGTACATTCGTCTCATTAAACTGATTCTAAAATTCGAAGTGATTGCAGCTATAGATTATATGAAATAAGCACAAAAAATTAATTGAATAAAACTGAAACGATTTAATTTAACTTATATTTATTGATTTTAATGGTACAAATTATACCTTTTCTGTAATGTAAAGTTAACTAATGAATGCAATCATTTTAAAAGATACGGCCCATAGCTAGCCCCTGCTTCCATAAAGTGGACCCTGAGCCAAAACAATTGCCCACCCCCTGACTTAAAATAATGCCTTGCCAGACGTGTCTAACATTTAATATTCCGCTTTCGGGGGGAACGGAAAAATAAGTTTACGTTACCTTTATCAAATATTTTGTGCAGAGTTAATCTCAGTCTAGTAAGTTAATGTTGTAGAACGAATATCGATTTTTTAGAAGTTCTATTAGCGGTAACGGTTATTTATTCGTCTTTTGTATTTAGGTGGTAGAAAAAATTAATTGAAAAAGTGTTGAGACGAACATCGGTATTTCTAAAAAAAAACCAGGAAATTGGGGAGTATTTTTGCCACAACATGAAAAATAAAATGATATACTAGATATGCAATAATGTTATTAATGATCCGATGTTGTATATATACAACATAAAACGTCACTATGAATATAAAAAGTAAGCCTTATGGTACAAATAGCAAGAAATTGTACTCCTGCTACGAAGATAAATGAAACAGGACTACCACCGTAACAACATGTATGTAATCCCGTGTGTCTTTTACTTTTTTAGATATGGCCGAGGCTGGAAATGAGTTTGTCACCCTTGGATTACAATAATCCTTTTCCCACCAACCAAGATTTACTTCTAGTTTAACGAAACTGATATTTTTTTCAATATATCACATGTTCTTCATTCAACTTTATAACATCTTGCCATTTTTTCAGATTCATAATGAATCCGGAGGGTGAATATGACACATTTTTCTTTTTATCAATTTCTTATTTTATCAGGGAGGGGGAGGATTCAGTACCCCCTCCCTATTAATATTTTTGATAAATGCATGGCAAAATTTTTTCTTGTTTTTAATTAAGACGAAATGCATTCTTATCTAGAGCCACAACTTTTAATTATAATTTTTGATGGATGGCAGTTATTCTCAGAGTTTTCAATATGGGATCACGAAAATTTCTCTGGAAAGGTGAAGTAATACAAATTTTATCCCCCCCCAGGGAAGGAGAGGGGGGATATTATAAAAATATACATGCCCCCCCTCTAGCACTTATATTAATACCAATGTTGTGTGTGTGTGTTGTCTGCAGTAAAATTCAATATATACTTCATATGTTGCATTCAGCGCAACTATCGTCTTTCAGAATATACATACGGAGCTTGTTAACTTAAACCCTTTTAAGGCGTTTCAGGACCCATAAACTTCTAAAATTTTAGATTTTTTGATAAAAATATTTTGGATTTTTTGATAAAAATATATATTAGAGTCCCATCTTTTCCAAACATTAGAGTGCTAAAAGTTTAACGATTCTATCAAAGCTTCCAGAGTTATCGAGGGAAAACTAATAAACCTTGTTTGTCTGGTTTTCGTGTATTTTATTATCATTCAACTTTTAACTTTTTTTTTTTTCATTTTTCTCAAAACAAAACATTTTACCTTGAGCGCAGTTTTCCTCAGAAACCATTCATCATAATAGTTTGAAATTTCATACACATGTTTAAAATAAGTTTCTTTGTGACTTATACATCAATATTTAGACAAATTATTTTCAAAAAATTTATGCGAATTTTAATTGAATTGTTTCTTGAAATCTTATAATTTTCTAAATAATTGCATCAAAAAAAAAAAAAAAAAAAAAAATTATGTAATTTTTTAAAGTATGTGTAACTTTAAAACTAAACATTTTTCTACGAAATAAAATAACTTTAGTAAATTTTTATATGTATTGTACTTCAGAATCCTACACGCATAAAAATACTGATTTTTATAATATTTTAAGTTCCTTAAAATAACCTGATAATATATTAAATGTAAATATGCATGAATATTGTAAGGCAAAAGTGTCCAATGTCTCTTTACTTTGTTTCGTTGGTATCCTATTACTGGTTTGAAAAAAGATGTTTTTTCGCATACATGGATAATTATCAAGAGTCCTGAGATCCCTAAAGAGAACACAACAGTGATCAACTTTTTTTTAAATTTAAATACATTCTTACGAAAGTTTTTTGTTCACCATATTTTAACATACCCACCCCCCCCCCCACACACCACCCGGGGGGGGGCTTTATTTTCAAACAAACAATTATTTAAAAATTTTATTTTTTCCAAGATATTCAATATTTTAAAATGCGAACGACTTATACAAATTTTAAAATGTTTAAACATTTTTTTTCTCGGTTTCTTAAAAACAAAATCCTAACAATTCGATGAATGAATTTAATTGCACTAGGGTTATTTATAATTTTACAAATTATTTTCTATCAGACACTAAGAAAAGGTTTTTTAAAAAAAGTCATATCTAATTTTGTGGATTTTTGAAAAAAATAACTATTCATCTAAATCTTTATACCATTCACAAAGTTATCAAATACACCATGCAAAACAACCAGACAAAATTTCAAAATTTTATATTGATTACTACAGAAAAAAGTCTTAGTAATTTAGTACTTAGAATTAGTACATGACCGTCATTAAATAAAAAAAAAATAAGAGACAGAACAGATTAAAATTTTGAAGATTCATGAAATGACTCGGTACACTGTTAAAGAAAATTTAAACAACTCACTAAATAGTATAGCCATAGCTATAAAATGTTGCGCAAACATTTAAAAAAATCATACATTTAAAATAAAGTAATAAGTGTAATTGATACTATACAATAGCATAGCCTCGTCTACAATAATACTTTAAAGAGTTTTTTTTTCCCTTCTTTTTCTGTTGAAAACATAGAAGACAAAATCTCACAGAATTGCCACATTTCTTTAGCTAAACCAATTTGAATTTATAAGTAATATCTATCCATATACATATTACGATGTCACAGTTTTTTTTTTTATATAAATTTTTAAACTTAGTTGTATTTTTGTAATAACGATAAAAATTACGTTAACCCTTTAGGCTATTCATCGAACCTTTTTACGCACACATCCTTAAATTTATTCTTCTTAATAGTACACATCCTTAAATATACTCTTCTTAATAGTACGCATCCTTAAATTTATTCTTCTTAATAGTACGCATCCTTAAATTTATTCTTCTTAATAGTACGCATCCTTAAATATATCCTGCGTGTGTGTGTGCGTACGTTAAAACAAACTTGCAAACAATAATAATATTAAAAACATTAACGTGTTTTGGGGGTAACCAAATTGTTTAAAAAAATGTAAATAAAAGTTAGCATTACACACACATCACTTCACTCAAGTCAAGTTTGTTCCCAATTTACTGCTCATAGTGACGTCACTGCTCTCAATATGAATCTAAATCAACCAAGAAGAAGAATAAAATGTTGAAACTTTCTAATCCCAATGGAAAGCTCTTCATTCAGACTCACAGCAAGGAGTAAAACTTGGCACTCTCACAGCGCGATAATTGAGCCAAGAGGGAGAACTACGAAAGGCACTTAATGGAAACCCTCAAATGTTTAATCAATACTGAAATATATTACTTGAGAAGCGATAAACCTCAGTCTTCCCTCCCCCTTTTTCAGGACGAGCATTCGGTGGGAAACCCCCTGCACTGATAGCATTCGAGAAGCACAGACAGAAGACCCTGTCAAATTACGTCTCACTTAGTAATCAGCACAACTCACGTTCACGCATGCCGTCTGGGTGTAGATAAATTGGACACGCAACGTAAATTATTTCAAATTCAAACTAGAACAGGACATTAACTCTTATATAAATCAGACTCATTTTGTAAAAACAAGCTACTCGATTGTTGACTTATACAAATGTTGTTCTTCGCCTACAACTTAAGAACTAGATATAACGCTTTTTAACTCAATGGAAAGTTTCAGAGCTCAGAAACGTAAAAGGAGTAGTACATTTTTTCTGCTTAAATCCATTAATTTCCTGAATAAATTATATTCCTAGTCAGTTATAATTCAATATGTGGAGTCAAAAATCCATTTTAAATTGAGGATGTAAACGAATATTTCTCAATTTCAAATACATGGTATAGTAAACAAGTATAATAGTACATTTTTTAAAATAAAATAAGGCATTTCTCTAGATGGGGGGGGGGGGGGCCTTACATTTTGGTCCTATTCTTTTAGCTGATTTTTTTTATCCTGCCTATTTAAAAAAATTTAAAGAAGACTAAAACGTCCTAGATTTTAAAAAAGAGTTTTTTTTAAAAACTTCCCGTTTCAGCAATGTGAGTTATTAAACAAACTACACACAGTTCAACTTCTTTAAGCGCATACTCTTGAAACGAGATAAATAATATCCACAACAAATTTTGTTTTATTCAGTTATGCAAGAAACAAAAAGAAACTGAAATTTATCAACTATGTATTTAGTTATAATGAACAGAATAATAAATAATATAACGTTCTACCAGCTTAAGTCTTGTCAACCTATTTTTTTTTCAAAGGAAAATAATGAACTAAGTAATGGACAGGAGATCAATATCCACTTACGCGGAATTAACTTGCATTGTATTCAAATATTTTACATTCTGCATAAATTTTCGGTTATAAGAGGATTATATCTAAACCGATATCAATTTTTAGAAAACAGAATTTGTTACGATCTTAAGAAATAAATGTCATTTAGTATGACAGAATGTTTAAACAAATTTAATAACCTATTATTCCCTGCTAAAATACTGATCCATCTTCCGAAGTTACAGAACTAGAAGTTTTAAAAATATAGTTTTAGTGAAATGGGAAAAAAAAAAAAAAAAAAAATTTTTTTTAAAAATTTTTTTTTTAATTTTTTTAAAGAATTTTGGTTTCCCCCCCCCCCCATCTCCTTTCGATTTGTGCTCAAAATGAAGATAAGTATTTATTTTATGAATGTATAGGGAATATTAATCTTTTTAAAGAGAGAAAACTACGTATACTTTTCGTACAGAAATCGATTTAGAGTCAAAAAATAGGATCCTTTAAAAAATTTTAAAAAATGAAATTATTTGAATAATTTGATTACATATTAAAAATACATGAAATCTTTTTTTTTTTTTTAGATGTTTCCGTATAAATTTTTCCCATGGATATCGAAACAAAAAAAATCGAAAATAGATGCTTCAAGAAAACAAGCAAAATCACTTTAAAATTTTATAAATATTAAGAATAATAAAATATCGCACGTTCCCGATTACAAGCAGAAAATACTATTTTTGAAAATAAATATGCAAAAAACAATTTTTTCGCAAAGTGTTTCTTATTGCATTCAATTTACTAATTACAATTACTTTGACTGCATTGCTTACAGCATTTTTAAAGTTTCGTTCGCAAAAGTACATAAATTCGAATTTCTAAATATTTTCGTAAGCTGATCGTTAGTGAGAAACGATAGATCACGGGAAAACAGGCTTTCGAAATCCGAATACAGGAAACTCTTTTCGAAATGGTTTCTCATATTTAATAATCACAGAATAAAGGTACAGTGGAAACTGGATAGCTGGAATCTCGTTAACTCAAATGCACCGTAAGACGGAGAAAATAGCCATTCATTCCCTTCCAATGAAGTCGTAAATACGCGGTATATCGAATTATTGTGACTTTGTAACTCCAACAAAACATTATTTCTCTCTTAGGTACTAATAAACCTAAAAAAGCAGTCTCAGTTTGTCGAAGTTGTAACGTAATGACGCCACTCTGTGAATTCTCCAAACTCGACGCAATAAAAGTCGGCCATTTTGGTCGCCTAACAAGCATCGTTACAAGAAATGCCGTTAGAACCTGTATCTTGACAAAACAATTGATAAACAATTTTCGAATCCCTTAAATCAAAAGATCATATGTTTTTTTCTAACTGTTTATAGCTGTACAATTATATTTGTAATAGTATGATTGTACGTTATAATTTACTTAAATCAATTACTTAAGTCGAATTTTTTTTATTTCACTGTGACTTTTTAACTTGAAAATTATAATTAGAAATTGCACTCTTGTAAGTCTCAAAATTGTAGTCATAGCGTCCTTTGTATATCGAAATACGTTCTAAGTTGACGACTCATTAACTTGAAATTTATGGCATTTCCCTTGAAATTCGTTAACAAGTTTCCACGGTAAAAATAAACTATGATTGTTATGTGACACAAAAAGGATTAAGGTTTATATAAAAGGATATACCATAAGGTTACGAACCAATTATAAAAGGTCACGTCTAATGGGAAATTAAAAGAAGAAATCGAATATGACCATTATATGACATAAAAAAGGAACGTACCGCAAAGTTTCAAACCAAATTTTAAAGATTATATCTAATGTAAACTTATAGAATATAATACATAAGGTACGCATTATACAAATGCAACACAAAGCGCGAATGGAAATATACTAAAAATTGACAAGATTTTCAATGAAAGTGTTTTACACGATACAAATGTATAAAGAGGAGTTATAAAATAAAGCAATAAAATGGAACATTAGTACGGAATTAAAAATAATAATTTATCATTAGATTTAGGGGGTATATGTTAACCGGTGTAAGAAACTAATACTATTTTTGCATCAAGACACACACACACACATATGTATATATATATATATATATATATATATATATATATATATATATATATACATACATACAAACAAAAATAGATAGTATATTTCACAACATAAAAAGTCTTAAGAAATATCCAAAACTTAATCAAAACAATTAAGAGAAAAAAACTAAATATTTAAGGAAATCATTCATAATCAAATGAATATTTATGCAAATCAAGTACAAATTTACTTAAACAACTAAACAATCTAAAATTTAAAACCTAAAAATCCAAAAATTAAAAACAAACTATTAAAGAGCCAAACAATTTTTAAAAAACCAAAGTGATACAAAAGCAAAATATAGAAAAATGTTCCATACTTTGGAAAAGCATAATTTGATTTTAAACCGGTAATTACCAATCGAACCCTCACACTTCAGGGAATTACACTGTAGAAAAAAAAAAGATGGTAACGAACCAAAAAACAGCAAATTCAGAAATTCAACCACAGAAAAAAAGAAAGAGGGTAAACAACTTCAATTTCACAACATTAAACAATTTACGCTTAACTAATCCTCTGAAATATTGTAACATCAATTGATAACCTGAACTAACAAGAGTAATATTAATTAAATGAAAAGATAATCACACAGGTAAGCAATCTAAGTTTGATATTAATCTATAATATATATATATATATAACATTCATAAATACCAAAAATAAATTCTTTTCACTGATCTCGAAGGAATATGCATATTTATTAATTGTACGTCTGGATCAATAGCTCGAATAATCTTGATATGAATGAAGAATTTTATTGCTTTTACGATCAGTCAGTGAGCCCCTATGTAAGATATTTGTGTAGGGGCGATGATTTAGAACGCAATTTCTACAGCCACGCAAATCAATATTATAAAGACAGACCTTTTATTTGATAAATTTTACTAGAAAAAGACATCAGCAGATAAAATTATTTTTTGCTGTACACCAATAGTGAGTAACATGTATAATTTTATACATATAACTTCCCGAATTATATCAGTATTTCTAAACACCGAGAGATAAAAAATTATTTGCATTTTAAAAATAACTTACTAGAAAGTATTAAACTCGTGAAATAAAGGATACTATTGTTCGTTTTCATTTGACTTAAATCATTTTATATGAGTTTAAAGTTAACCGAGAAAAAAATATAGAAAGGAAAAAGTACACACAGCAGATATTTAGAAAATATACTCCAAGGACTGAATAGAATGATTTGAAAATAGGCACATTTAAATGAAATGTGTAAAAAAAAAAAAAAAAAAAAAATAAAAACTGGAAATATAAATTTTTATTTTGAAGAGGGAAAGAGAAAGATTTTGTAATGGGAACGGCTTGTCATAGAATATTTACAATCTGTTGAGATAATTATGGTTTGGTAGTCTTAAATCTTGTGTGATGTCGACATCGAAAAAAAATATTAATAACATTTTAGATTATTAACACGCTAATCACCCACTAACAGCATAATTTGCTTCGGATAATTATGTAGAAAACTGTTTGCAGTGTTTTATAATAAAAACGATAAGTAATCTTTTCTTAAGATACTTTAAATAGTTACCAAAAAAGGAACGAGAATTTTATCTTATATAAAATAACGATTTTTACATTTTTCTTCATACTTGGTGCTCAGGAAAATATACAAAAATGCAGACTCTTTGCGATTCAAACAAAAGCATTGACTTTTCATTAAGTTATGATCAAATGCGACCATTATCCTCAATCAGATGGAGGGCAGAATGAAAGGAAAATTATCGAGCAGTACTAGAACAAAAAGGTTAAAGGAAAGTAAATTGTCAGCAATCTCTTTTAATTAGCTCTTTTATCTGGAGTAAATATATACCCATTGGAGAATTATTTTATATATAAAAAAATAATAAAAAAAGAGAATGGAAGGAACTAACGACTTGGATCGCCACCAAAACCTTGCTCACGTTTCGCAGGAGAACAAGAGGTGAATCAATTCCTTCGCGGAGGTAAACACTAACTGGACGAATTCGGTGAGGTTTATTCCGAGCAGACATGACCTTTTCTTTCAGTTTATTAGGTTCACGAGCTAGTATAAGTCCAAAAAAAGGCGCGCACACACACATTATATATATAACACATCGATCAATAACTCCCGAGTCTAACATTGAAAACAACATTTTTTTTTTTGCAAAATTTTTTTTTATTCATCAACATAACACCTTTTGTTAATCACCTTTTAGGGTGATACAATCGTTCCAACGCTTTTCCAAATCTTTTTTTTTTTTTTTTTTCCAAAAAAATTTTTCTTTTTTCGCAAGAAATCTTTTTTGTTGCGAGTAGTTAAATAGCGATAAACAGCTTTCTGAATCATCGACTCGTTGCTGTTTTTGTTCCATCGAAAGCAATCGCGGCACCCACTTGGAAAAAACCTTTTTCACTTCACTTCAAAAAACCTTTTTCCTGCTCCGATCGACTTAAAATTTTGACACGTTTCAAGCAAAGATTAGTACTCTAAAAAGACCTGGTTACTGGTTTACTACGAGCGCCATCTCTGGGTTAGTCTCGGGAGTTATTGATCGATGTGTTATATATATGTGTGTGTGTGTGTGTGTGCATATATAAATACACACACACACATATATATATATATAAACACACGAGGGTGGTTAAAAAAATACTTGTATTTGAGGCCAGCTGGCATCATTCAGGTAAATTTTTATTACCATTGAGTGCTGCCATCTGTTAAACGGAGTCGAAACAAATGTGACATTGCTTCATCAGTTAGTTTTAATTGGTAGCCATTTGCTGTCAAATCAATATTGAATGCTGCGGTGTCGAGTTGCTGACTTTGCGTCGAGTTGTCACCGTCGGTAAAATCTGGATTCCTCCTTATGCAACAAAAATTGAACAAAAATCAATACGCTGGGTTGCTTTTGATTAATCTTTAAAAAAAAAAAAAAGGTGATTATTGTCTCATCGGCCGGATACGTTATGACGAAGAATTTCTGAGATGCGAAAGGTGTCATGACCCTGAATGCGAGTGACTGGGTGCGCGCGCGCACACACACACATATATATATATACACACATACACACACACACACATATATATATATATACACACATACATACAGGAAAGTAGGATATTATATAACGTCCGAAAGAAAGAGACATTCTTCTGACTTCGAAACGTTTGACAGAAGCTAAAATTGTTTAATTTCCCGACGTTTATGTTAATCATGGAGATTAATTCAAGAGATTTAACACTACTTGCAACACGTTCTGCGATATGAACGAGATAAAAGCGAGCAATAAATTGCCATTAAAATGAAAATTATTTATTAAAATCTAGCTTATCGGTTCAGGCAGTAGTAATTCAAACGATCTTCAGTCGTGCGATGCGATTAACTCTACGTAAAATTATATCGCTTTCCAGGGTTAATGTTAACCACGAAGCGGCGATAGAAATGAGATAAAAGTGAATAATGTATCGCCATTAAATCATTCATCAAAATCTAGATAGCAGGTTTATGGCTGGCTCTAAAATGTAAGGCATTAATTATTCAAAAACTCTTCCGGAGAAATAACTAATTTCTGAATGTTACAATAACTTTTCCATCTTCAAGGAAAAAGTATAACCGTGATATGATCTTCATTTACCCTTGTTTGCGATATAAAACAGGAAGGATTTATTGGTTTCATTATCGTCGCACTAGAAGCAACACGAGGACTATTGGCGACGGACCTCGAAATTTTGAACCTCGGTCGAGTGACGAGAAGGGCACCTGAGCTGGCACCTCCCTCTTCTAATTTCCACACCATGCCTTCGGGAGAAATTTGTGTGTGAGCCTCGACAGAATTTTCGTACATCAGCCCCACTTTAAGGCGGGTCATCGGTAGTATATGGACTCGAGCCCACGACTTGAATAAAACCGCCGACCAAGAGTCCATTTCGCTACTGCAGCCACTAAAACCAAAAGGAGGAAAACGATACATTTATATGCAAATTTTAATTTATTAAATTCTCATTATTTTTCAAACTTTTTAAGTTCTTCAATATAAAAAATACCCCTAAGCGATGGAAAATAGTTCTTCATTTCATTCAACCTGTTTTCCCCTTCTCCTTTAGTATCTGACCTCCACTCTGAAATCGGTTTTTGGTTATTTTCATGACCACATAATTACAAAAATGTTGCTTCATTTCTGGTGAAATCAAGGCAATGTTGGCGAAATAATTTTACGTTTTATTTACATGACTTCGTTTCTATATTATGCGGTGTTGTGTGTGAGTGTAAATTAACTGTTAACATTTTCGATGACACTGGTCTTTTTATCACCAGAAATGCCACAATCTTTTTAACAATAAAGTGACTATTGCATTTGTTTTATTGACACAACAGCCTCTTAATTCACATATATAAATCGACCGTAAAATAGTCAGTTTTCATAACAACGAAAACAATCACAGCTAATTTATCACGGCATCATCCAATCAACCTCTGAAATACTATCAATTATGTTTAAATGAATACACAAAATTTTGAAATAGACATTTCAGTAGGAGACACTAAACATAGTAAGATCACACAAAACGCAATAGTGAAACAAAAGTGACAGTTTTTGATCATTTAGACTCTAAATTTCTAAACATAAAGAAATTAAGGACCTGACGCACCAAACTATTCTTTACAAGAATTTAAGAGATAGACAAATTATGCTAAGACTCAAGATATTACAATTATCAATGTGTGTAATTTGTGGAACTGATCCGCCATTTTTTATAACTTAGAAGCTATCTGTAATTTTCCTTAATAACATTTATTTGTTTCATCCACGAATTTTGAAAAATAATTTTTTCATTGAAATCTTCCGACAGCTATTAATGCATGAAAGAAAAATGAGAGGGAACTTAACGCGGCCGCGGTAGCCTAGTGGTTATGGCAGCGGATTCGTGGCCGGCGGTTTCCGTCGAGTCGTAGGTTCGAGCCTTGATGCTACAAAAGACCCGCAGTGTCGCCGAAGTTGATCCACGTTAAATCTGTCGGTGCTCTGAATTCTCCCGTTGGCGTGGTGTGGAAGTTAGGTGCGTAGGTGCCAGCTTCGATGTCACCATCGTCACTTGACCGAGGTTCAAAATTACGCGGTCCGTCGTCAATATAGCCCTCGTGTTGCTTCTAGTGCGACGTTAATAAAATAAAATAAAACCACTAAAGGAATTGAAAAATTCCCCATTTTTTTTTTATGAGTAAATTTAATAACTGACATTTTGTGATACAAGAAAGTCGAAAATTAGAATAACTCTTAAATCTCCCGTAAAAACCCTTTTATAGACCTAACATTCCTTTGTATTTTTTTAAAAAAAAGGTAATGACAGACATCTGTCTTGTTATTTTGAAGGCATGCATCTATGTCAAAGTAATAAACTGACAAATTAACGTATTTCTATGTAATTTGCTTCACAATATATATATATATATATATAATTTAGGAAATCAATACTAAGTAAATTTCAGCCTCGCTATTTATTCCAAGATTGCAGTATATTCAACCACTATACTACACTAAATTCTATGGTCAAAAGCATACAATGTTGATCGGGATTCGAAACATTTAATGTCGCATCAGATGAATCAGTCCTAGCCGTTTGATTATTCCTTTTCAATGGATCATTTGTATTCAGCCACCATCTCTGCGTTAATGCTTTTACGATGGGGTTCGCAAATTGGCGATTTATAAAACTAGTGATCTCCACTGGGAACGCCAATTAGTCTTTTGCGCGAAATAATCCGCTAACAAGTCAAAGCCTATCGAAAGACATTTCGATCAATAGAGCTTTTAGCCGAACATTATTTCTCAGCTTTTAGCCGACATATACCAAAATGCATTATCTGATGCCTCTCTCGATGAATGAATCACTCAACTTCACTCTATTATGCAAACCTCAATTCAAAGAATCGTTGATGTCATTAAAATTAATTAGCGTGTTCAAATTAATCTTGATGAAAGCAAATCGATAGAAAGAATCTCAGCATGTTCAAATGACAAATATAACTGTCGATATATTACAGGGGTGTCCCGTATGAGATCTGAATTACGGTTTTTGACGTACAATACTTCCTCTATAATCCGGTAACTCACTTATCCAGCCCTGCCAACAATCCAGCGTTTTTACACCCGCTGAAAAAGTCAGCCATCTACTTCAGCGGAATGATGTAGGATATTAATACAAAATAATTCATTTTTAGGTAATTTTAGTTATTTCGTGAGTTTGAGATTTTATTTGTGTGTACTGGATAAAATTTTATACAAAAATACATAACGTTTTCTGTTTAAATGCGTTATTAATAGTGATTTTCCAGTAATATGGCGTTTTCAATAACCTCGAGGGGCTCTTGCCAGATTATCGCGAAAGTTTTGTAATATAAAGAGCTATGTCATAGTTATATGACAATAAATAAGCTAATAATTAAAATTTAATCAATATATTAAAATATTCTACACGTTTCATGAGCTTTGTAAAGTATTTAAACAGTTAGTCTCAAAAATTAAGATATACACCTGTTAAAATAACGAGATTTTAAGAAATTATAAATAGTTTTAGTTTACGGCAATGCTGCACTTTATTATAGTTAAACAATATTTTATAAAAGTAGACGATAAAAACCAAATTACCTATCGAGAATATTCGAAAATTTTTAATATTCACATCACAAAAATCTACGAACAGGAGATGGGTGTTTTTGTAGACCGTCACTCGATTTCAACCTTACTCAAGCAGGAACAAAACAAAATTGCTCGTTCTTTTGAAAAGAGGATATTAAGTACACGTTCAACAGTTAGCGTTGTTACGAGTACTGTTTTTGTTCAAATGAATCGAAGAAAGGATATTTGTGCTGAATTTCTAAATTTGATAATTAAATAACGGTGAAATAATAATAAAGAATTTGCAGAAATCGTAGGGAAAAGTCGGTTTACTGTTCAAACTATTATAAGGAATCACGAAACACAATTGGGCACATTTTTAACAAATCTCGTAGCGGATGACCAAGCAATTTTTTGAACAATCGAGATGCTCGAGCATCGATGATGAAAGTTAAGTTAAATTCGACATTATTCGCTCCTCAATCAACAGAATATGTTGAGACAACTATTCGTTAATGTGGAAACAGTTCTAAGAATCCTCTGATCTTACGGATTTCATGGCAGAGTTACGCGAAGAATCCCCTCGTATTCAGAACAAATCAAAAGAATAGGCTGAATTTCGAATTCTTGTATCTATAAGGACTTTGATTTTGGAAAACTGTCCTTATCAATGATAAGAGTAAATATAATGCTTTCGGAAGTGAAAGACGTGGTCAAATTCGGCGATGGAGGAATGGTTTGGGGGTCAATGTCGGTTGTGCTAGTGTTGGAAAAATAATCTTCATTGAAGGTTCGATGGATCTTTTCAAACACTAAATATTGCAAAATAATGTCCAAGCATCTGTTGTCAGTTTACAGCTTCGAAGCCAGTGGATCTTTCAGCATGATAACGATCCAAAACACTCAGTAAAGACTGTGAAAGAATAGACAGAAGAATTAGAAAATACAGTGTCCGAGATAATGTTTCTTTAAAAAATGCATTGTTGTAAGCGTGGTCTGAAATTACTCCAGATACCACACAGATCTGATTGCTTCAATGCCTAGGAGTTCACAAGTCGTCATTGATTCACAAGGTCAAATTACACGATATTAAATTATTTTCAGTTGCATAAGTTATGCTAATTTTTAACTGAATGAATTGTTTTTCCGTTTTCCAATTTAAAGTTTTTTTTTTAAACATAGATTTATGCAAGTGCAATTTGTTTTTCAAAACAAAAATTATTGCTGCTTTTCAATTTTATAGTAACTTAAAAATGTTGTTTGGGGGAGGGTGCATGTTGACTTTTGTGACTGACTGTACATAACTTAAAATTTCATAAAACGTCATCTGTGAGATGATGATTAGTCAACAGTAAAAAGATATTTCTACTTCACGAGCTTCTTTACTAAGTGCAGAATTTCAAAGTAATATATTATACCAAAAATCCGAATTAGAGGGGGAACATCTATTTTTAAGTGTGAACTTACATTCATTGAAAAAAGTTCTGAAATAATTTTAAACAAACTTTTAAATTTTTAATGAGAGCCGCATTTGCCATTCATAGATTTATATCCTATATACTATTATATTAATTACTGTAAAGTGAATATTCGTAGAATTTATTTAACCGTAGAAGTTTCCAAATATAACAAATATAAATTTTCTTATATAATCTCGATTACAATCCTTCTAAATTGAAGTTATCTCGAATTGAAGAGGTTTTCCTTTTTAGAAAGGTGGGCATATTTAAAAAAAAAAAAAAAAAAAAAAAAAAAAAAAAAAAAAAAAAAAA
>BMAW01044496.1:236844-306421 GCA_019974015.1 Nephila pilipes
AATTTTACCGCTTCGGTCGCCGACTGAACAAACTGGAAACAATTTTTAGGACCGGTACTATTGTTTATTGCGGAAGAGATTCAGATTTCTATTTACGTTTAAGACTATTCCACTAAAGGAAAAACGGATTAGTTCTGGGCGGCGCTGCTAAAGCCTCCTACTAATTTAATATGGCTCTTATTTTTTTCTCTCTTTCTTTCCTCTGTGGCTGGAGTTATAATTCATTTCTTTAGAATGTATTCTAAAATATTTGATTCGAGTATCCAAAATGTTATTGCCACATCGAAATATTTTCTCCTCTTTTATTAAATGGGATGTCTTTTAGAATTTTTGAAAAGAAATACGACAAATTAATCAGCGAGAATTTTAACCGAACGACGTGAAAGAATAACGTAAAATATTTGTAATAATGGAAATGTTCCTTTCCCCCATTTATCCTCATCCGCCTTTATTATTTTTAAAATTTACACCTCTCTAAATGAAAAAGGAAGGAGGGAAAACATGGGCTCTAATATTTCCTTTGTAGATGACTAGAAATGTCTCTTTGGTGAGAAAGAGCACAAAGACATAATAATGTATTCGATGTAAAGTACAATAACACTATGCCCGTCTTAACTTAATGACATTTAATAAATTACGTCCATATACTTCAGCAGCACTCAAGATAGAATGAAATATGAAAATGATAGTAGTTTTATTTAGAAAATAAGATTTTTTTTTTCTTTTAAAAATAGGGGGAAATATTCCAAATCATTTTGTTATAAATATTAATTCATCAACAAACGGCGGAAAAGTGGGAAGGTTACTTATACATTTTTTAAAATATTTTTAAAAATATTCCCCAATTTTGTATTTGGATTTTTTTTTTTTTTAGTTTTAAAAATATTTTTACAATTTTCTTTGCATTAGCACTTTTTCTTACTGATAGAGGACATTACTCTATATTTTCGGTATTGTTTAAGTGTTCGTTTAATAGGGAATTTGTGTCAATTTTCTTGAACTGTAATGTGTGTGTATTAAATTTATATGTAATTTAACATTAAATTTTAAATCACAGATAATCTATGAAATTATTTCGATAATAAAAATCAAAACAATAAGTAAAAAATCACAACTGAAACAATGAGGAAGAAGACATACGAAACCATAAAAAATAGAAATAAAAAATTTTGACAGAAAAGTGAATGCAAATACATTATACAAATTTAACTATTCAGGAAAAGTTACATAAAATTCTAAAGAAATTAAATGAAATGAAAAATAAATAGACAAATACCAGGAATATCAAAATGATACAGTTATTGCAAAAATGTACAAAACCAAATAGGCTTTAGACTGCTAGGCTGGGTTATTCGTGAAATATATATATATATATATATATATATATATATATATATATATATATAAACCAAAGAAAAGTTGAAAAACGTAAAATTACTTGTACAATAATGTACAAGTATGTTCGATAACTTAAGAGGAATTGATTTTGATGAGAAAACTTAGCTTGATTCAAAACTAATTTGATTAGTGATTTTAAAAACTGTTCAACGATTAAAAACACCTGCAGTAGATGAAATATGTAATAAAATGAACGGTTAAGAGTATTGCAGTGGTAGCTTAATTCCGTATTGACAAAAAAAACAAAAACAAAATCTTATGGTTATTAATTTAAATTACACAAAACGAACCATGGGCGCAATCTTTAAAAATTAATTTTAATTCCAAAACAGATTTTACTGCGCCGCATTTCATTAACGAAAGAAAGCAATAAAGTCTCAGTATTATTTGTTGACATTCAATACATAAAAATCTCTCATCCTTCAAGTGTTGACACTGATTCCCAGAATTTCAATAATGAGATGCGAAACTTCTCTCATTTCTCAGGCCTCAAAGCCAATCTAAATAATAACAAAGGTCATGTTACAAGGGCGATGTTAATGCGATTTAATATATACAGCACTTTTAACAATTACTTTTATAAAGACTGGTCCAGTTTGCCTTACAAGGTGAAAGGAGTTTTGATCCTTCAACCCTAAAGCCAATCTGAATGTTAGAATTTAATCTGGAAAGGAGAGAAATCTATTACGTTAATAAAAGACAATAGGGAAACTCCTTCACGTAGAAAAAGGCTTTTTATCCGTCACACACTCACGCAAAGTTGCAGTTTATCGGAATGTTTGCAGTGGCCCCAGGAGAAATCGAAGAACGGAGAAGATGTGTCTTCTGAGCAAATAAAGTTCTTAGGCTTGTCTTAGGGGAAAGAGGGCACTAACATCCAAATAAACAAGGGGTCCTTCACGATGAAAATCGTTAGGGCATCCAATACTTTCAGGATCTTCTGGTAAGCCAAGCAAGAATGGCTTTCAGCGTTGAACATAATGACAGCAGATGCATGCTCATAATCGAAAATAGCATTGTTGTTTATTATTAAAATGGAAAACCTTCCGCACATTTGAAAGGAATTTTTGAGCTGTTTTGTTAAAATATATTCGGAGTGTTTAGATTAACGAGCAAAATGTGTTCTATTGAAATGCAGATTTAGATGTAAGTAAACACTGCTACAACTAAATTAGAAAAGACGGAATGAGGATTACAAACTAAAAAAACTGTAAAAGCGTTTAGAAAATGAATGCAATGCATTACAAAAGTAAATAATATTAAACGCAAAAGTAATTTCGTTAAGGTGTTCAGATTTATCTCTTCTTATATATCTTATATAAATTACAACAGAATGAAATAAAAATTGCTTTTAATGCTTTATGCTGGGGTAGTTGGTAGAAGATACGCTAATTTATCAAAATGAATAACAATCAATGAAATCTATTTACAACAAAAATTAAGATCATTTATGAAGAAATTCTAATATGGTGCATTTAAAAGAAACGTGAGGGCATTGGGGACGAATTTCCTAATTCTTAAACTACAGTCCAGGGACGAAGACAAAACCTAAGCTGACCTTGATAACCTTGACTCATAACCTTGAGTTTCCACGCTACGCCAAATTGAGGATTCTGCGCTCCAACAGATGTAACGTGCATCACATGACGCTACGTGATCTGTCTTTAGTATAATCAAGGCTCGACAGAAACATCACAGCCCACGATATCGTCGCCATGACCACAGGGCTACCACGGAAGCATAGAAAATAATACAATCAACGATATTACCGTATATTACAGAGAATTTTTTTTAAAAAAATGAATAAATAAATAACACACTGTGATAATGTGAGCTCAAGTTTATTTTATGCCCGTAGGGGATTTGAGTCTACAAGTTTTCCATATAATACAGGACTATTCAAAATGAATCATCCGATTTCAAAATGCTATTTTTCATAAATAAATGACACAGAATGATAAGTAGTACTTGAATACAAAGGAAAAATAACAAGTGTTCGATATAGCTTCCTTTAGTTACAAGTATAGTGTCAAGACGGTATCGCTCTCAAATTTTCTCTTTACAAAAAAGAAATCCAATGCTCTCAAAATGATGATACCACCTTCAAATACTGTGAGCCGTAGGTGGATTAATTCGGTACTTTTTATAAAATTCATGCTGAACTGTAATCACAGCTCCACATCGCGTATATGACAGCACACAAAAAGCTTTCTTCTCGTGGACAACAATATCATTTCAGCCGTGAAAAGCTTATAAAACAGCTTTCGTGAAAGTTTCACGAAGAACACACGAACATCTACTGCTAGTAGAATAAAACTTCATATTTTCCCTTTGTATTCATGCATTGCTTATCATTCTGTGTCGTTTATTTTTGAAAATATGGAATTTTCAAATCGGATGATTCATTTCGAATAACCCTGTATTGAAACTAGGGGGTTGAAAAAAAAAAAAATAGACGAATAATTTCAGACGAACTTAGCTATTAAGAAAGCTAGTAATTATGGTATTTTTTCTGCGACATAAAAGATAAATTAATCATCTCAATATATAATTATGCTATTAAAGTACCAAAATTATGTAACACATAAGACATCCTAAGAACAACATAAGAACTAAGATACAAACCACAAGAAACAGTAATTTGCTACAAAAGTAAATTAAGAAATGACTGATTGACTGGTTTTTTTAATGCTGCACTAGGAACAACACGCGGGCTATTGGCGACGAACCTCGTAATTTTGAACGTCGGTCAAGTGATGAGGAAGACACCTAAGCTGGCACCTTCCTCTCCTAACTTTCACACCTCTTCTACGGGAGGACTTTGAAACCTGACAGATTTAACGTACATCTGCCCCGGCTTCACGGCAGGTCTTCAGTGACATCAAGGATCGAACCCACGACTCGACGAAAAACGATGGCTGTGAGCCAGCGACTGTAAAAAAATGAAAAACTACAACCGTAACTACTCATAATGTGGCCTACGTAGCTTTGGTTTGTTAGAATTCAGGCAGTGGCTCGAAATAAGTTTGACACCCATGTCTTAAATCAAGGACGTCCGCGTGTTTCGAATATGTAAATTATATTAATACTTGTACTTAAATGGTAACTAGTAGCAAACCCCAAAAATATTAACTTATATTCTTGCAGACAGTAAAAATAGCAGAGCTGTGTTTAAATAATCTTTATTCGTTCTTAAGCAGAAATAAAATTACGCAAACGAAAAGGGGAGGGGGAATCTGGTGTTAACAAGATAATTAAAGTATAAAAGACTGTATAACGCGTGTGTAGAATTTAATCTTCACATTCACATTAAGTTATATGGCTTTACCCAGGGCACTTGATGATAGAGAATACATATTAAATACCTCTATCAATAAGAGTTGTTTATCTACTATCAATAAATTTTTAAATTTCTTTTTCTTTCAAAGTTCATATGACGTAAGTTGAAAGTCTAGCCAGCGCATTTGTTAGTAGAATACATATTAATAAGTATTGTCTACCTACCATTAATACTTTTTTTTAAATTTCACATAACTCTATATGCAATGAAATCATTTACAGAAAAAAGTATACCTTACAAAAAAAAAAAAAAAGCAGAAGAGAAAGAAAAAGGAATTTAAGGCATGAAAGAAATGAATTAAAAAATGTAGAACCATGCATGTGTGTCGGGCAAGTATAATACAACCAATATTTCATTTTATTTCGTGATTTAAAATTGAATTAAAAAGATAATGAATACATTAAACTGTACTCCGAAATATCTGTGATAAATTATATTTTCTTTCCTAGCTTTTATTTGAGGGGGGGGGGGATACTATTATTACACCAAATTTGTATTTCGAGTTTAAGATAAAAAAAAAAATACTTTTGCAGATTCCTATTAAGAGCTATAAAGCGGATAATGTTTTTTTAAAAAAGGAAAACATCAGAAATGTACACTCCAAGATTCATTACAGACTTCAAATTCTAAAGTTTAACGAACCCCCAATTCTTCTCCGAAAACCCGTGCGTGAGAAACAAAATTTTCAGAGAAATTCCCTCTCAAATGATAGAAATAAATTAAATTCCTCAAAAAGAACACACAAGGACCATGTTTACAATGAGAAGAATAATCGAATTACAATTCGGATATTGCGAGATGAAGAGAATTACATCCTGAACAAAGAAAAGAAGGGGGGGGGGGAAACTTTTTAGCTGTAAGGGAAAATATTTGCATATGTCCAAAATAAAAAATTTTTTCATAGCGTAGAGCATTATTTCGTTTTAAACTCGATACAATTGAAAATCTTACGTATCATGCAATAGAAACTATTATGTAGAAGCTCAATGCTAGGAGGCTTAAAGAGAGTTCTTATCTCAAAAAGGCGTATTTTCAGTAACGTATACATTTGACGGGGAACACAATATACATTTGACGGGGAAAGGAGATTGAAATATTGTATTAAAATTAAATAGACCTATAACATTTAAAAAATTAAATTTAAAGGGACATATGACAGTTGAATGCAATAAATCAAGCATTTTCCTCCTTCTTCAAGACTTCATATATTTTTAAAATTTCAATAAAATGATACTATTTTTATGTGGTGATTTATATTTTGTACTTTGATAAACTAACTTTAAATATTCATGAAAATCTTAATTTATAAAATATTATTTATTAATAACGTTTTGTTATCATATTATTTAATGGTATATTGTGTGATTTGTGCGCACACACACAATTCTAAAAAGAGTTTTTGCTTCAGAATATAAAATTTTTGTTTCGTAACAAAAATAAACGCTTAGAAACATAATTAAATTAAAAATGTTTAATACTTAAGGCAGTTCTCCATTTTTTTAAGAATTATTGAAAATTGGCTTTAAAGATTTTTCATATTTTAATATGTACTTATCCCTGGAAAGGTATCAAAATTTGTACGAAAGAGAATAATTGTAATTCAAATCATGCAAAATAATGTGATATTATATAACAGCACAATTTTCGTTGGATTATCTTGAATAGTTTGAAAGATACTATGTAAACAAGAAATTATGAAAAATTGCATTCTGAGAAACTGAGCTTTAAAGTTTTCCGTACAGTTAATTTGACCAGTAATAAGCATATGTAGATATTTTTTATTTTTAATTATATTTCCGAAAATAATTAAAATATTTTCGTGAAATTTGTTTGAAAGTATTTTGGAAAAACAATCTCTAAATATGCTTTTTCTCCACATAAAATCAAATTTTTTAAGGTTTAAGGGTTGAGAGATCTCTTAAAGAAAAAAGAAATGAAATTCCCCCTCCCATCATAATATGTATTAGAGTAGATAAATATTACGAAAATTGTTAACAAAACTTTTATATATATATATATATATTTAAGCATAAAATTGTTAATGCGGATTAAATTTCTTCTTAAATTCTCTACTATACGAATATTCTTTAAATATACAGAATACTCTTACTTCATCCCCTCCCCCCCCCCTATTTTCATTATTAGTGATCACTTTTCAATTCTTTCTGACACGTAATTTGCTAACTTTACAGACTTTATGAACCCGGTTATTAACATTAGAAAAGTGATCCTAAAACAAAATACATTACAAAACAAGGAGGAACATTTCTTACACAGTGATTAGAATTAAATACTTTATAACTAGTAAATATACTCTGGTGGGAACCAAAACTAAAATTGAAAACATAAATTCCATCTTACAGGGTCCATTCTATACTATAAAATGGTGAAGGCCTAAAAATAACGGAGTTCAAAACAGAAACGTACAACTCAAAACTACATATTCTATGATTAAAAAAATAAGTTAATTTCAAAGACTGAGAATAAGAACAAATGTTAGTAATTTGGAGGAGAAAGAAAGAGACGAATCTTCCATTATAAGTAAAATGTGTAACTGAAAAATTCGATTTCTGACTCAGTTAAAAGGAGGCAAGGTTAGAAAGTGCAAACTTCCTTGTGTGGGCAGAGTAATTATAATGCCCGAAATGAAATAAATTTTAATAATTAAAAACTCTAATGGGTAAACAACGCTTAACGGCTTAACATTTATTTTAATGGATGGTTAGTTATTCAAGGAAACCGATTTCCGCAGGTTCTGAAACGTGGGCTCAACTTAAGAGAACGCGAAGCCGATTTTGAAAATGCACAACGATTTTTAGCAAGTCCTGCGTTTCTTTTGACTTAGAAAAGCTTTCAAATAATTGAACCAAGATCACTTTCGAACGTTTTCCAGGACATGGACAAGGTTGTGGATCGTACCTCGGTAGATTTCTTAGCAGAATTGTACTAATGTTAGAATTAGTTATATAATTTTACAGACATACTTTTTGTAAACGGGTGTAAAGTTTTATTTTAAGGTCCCCATTTACGACTTCACTTCGAAAGAACCGGGGAGCTTTATCTATCTTACTTAAATAAATGTTATCAGGGATGTACAAATAAAAGAGGAACAAAACATGATTAAAAGAATTTTATGCATGCCAAAAGAGTTTTTCACGTATCAAATAATTCCCTGCTTATAAAATATAAATTATTTCTGTTAATTAATAATTAACGCACATAAAATCACAATGAGACATAGGAAAATAACTGTCGAACAAAAACACACACAGAGTGAGGCCGTACCACATTGCAATAAATTTCTAAAGTAAAGTTGGTGATATACATACTTTTATAATAAGATGTTATAATCATGTTAATAAAGTGAATCCCTCTTACACCACAATATTTTTATAACAGTTTTATCTGAAACTTTTTGTATGTTATTAATTTTATGAAACTTCCAAGTTATAAATGTAAGCTTTGAAAATTATTGCTACATCTAACAAAAGTGGTATAATTGACAGGATTTATGGCGAGTATTAGGTATTGAACTTGAAATATTTCCAAAATTAACTAACTTATTAATAAATAAATTAGTCAAGTACAATCACTATCAAACTCTGTTTCTAGGTTACCGAAAGGACACAATACCCTAAAAATGACCAAAATACTGAGAGAGAAAATATTTTATTACCATAGTTTAATTGCATGACTTTTCTAAAAATATGAACAAAATTTCATAGCTTTATCTACATTATTTGGCGAGTTGTCTAAATTTTATTTATTATTGTGCCAAATCATTTCACTGACCTTCGAAATATCAAGCTGCTTTTCTTCAACTTTTTTATTTTTTATGATTGTCGTGTATTTTAAATGAAAAGGCTTTTTTTTGTAATCAATATAATTTTTTGAATTTTTTTCTGGATGTTTTGTATATGTCTGATTATTCTGTGTATGGAGTAAGGATTTAGATAAATAGTTAATTTTTTAAGAATCCGCAAAATTAGGTATCCTGTTTATTTTATTATGTTCTTTTTTTCCTGTTTTTCGTAGTGTCTATCGAAAAGAATTTGTAAGACTATAACTACCACTAATACAACTAAACCCATATACAGAATTATGAGAAACAGATCTAAGAAACTAAGGAGGGGGGAGGGGTAAAATACGCAGAAGTAGTAAGAATTTTAAAAAATTCAAATATTTTGAAAATAATTTAAACACTTTTAAGCAGTTGTTTGTTTGAAAATGAAGATCCCACTCCCCGAAATACATATTTTAAGCGTGTTCAAATACGGTGAATAAAAAAAAAATTCTTATAAATATCTTATTAAAAAAAATTGCTCCCAGGGCATCGTATCCCTTTAAAATAACTTAGCTCAACCAATTTATCAAATCTAAATTACTATAGGTAGCTCATATGTAAAAAAAGAAAGCAAAATATAGTAAAAAATTTTAAAGCATCTTACAAACCGAAATCCCTCCACCGCTTTTGGATTAAAAATACACGCAATAATAATTTCATTATTTTATTTGGTAAACATTCTCGTCAAAAGGAGTTTAAATTATCTGTTTTTCAAACATTTTCTGCTGAATGTGAAAACACATGCAGGTCATTTTTAAATATTTTGATCAAATGTTTACCTATTTGTACAGTTAAAAAAATCCACACCGATCATTTTTTTCGAACAATCTTTCATCATTACTATCTTAAAATAAGTTGTTTTTCATCCCAGAAGATTTCTATCTTTCAAAACATCAATCGAAGAAAAATCTGATGGGAATAGAAATGGAAAACCTGGAGAGGGGGTATTTTCTAGTCAATACATCACCAACGGGTTTGGAGAAAATAAATAATATATTGAATTTCTCCTAAAGATAAAACGACCGAAAGTAGTTCACGAATAGAAATTGTTGCTAAGGGACGCCTAGAAAACTTTTGAATTCTTTATATAAATGTCTAAAAGTTTACGTTGTTGAAGAAAAAAAGGCGAAGAGAAAAAACACAAATTTCTACAGGATCGTTAACAAAAGCAAAACAAAAATGACTTAAAACATTTCAGCTTTCTGTTAGTCGAAGGGTTAACAGAAAGCAATGTTTTTATTTATTTTAAATGAATCGTTTCTCCTCCGATATTTGATCCGCTTATGTTGGGAAAGCAAATAAAAGCCCGAAAGGGCCTTCAATGTTTCATAAAATTCGGTTCTCTCAATTGAGAGAAAATGGCGAAAGTTAGGGAAATAATTCAACCGAGTTATTTTATACTTCTTTCAAAAAGAGAAAGAGAAAGAGAGAAAACTCGGTATAAACGAATGATTCGTTTATTTTGAAAGTCCTAGAAGTCACATTTTTCATGAAATGGAGTTTTCAATTACAATTGGTTCTTTTGATGAGCCACCATATCCCGATAAAATAAAAATGTCAGCCTGAAGAAGATAGAAATGAATTCTTAGTCTCAATTTTTACGAGCTTTTATATAAGTTTCTATATTCATTTATATGTATGTATTTCCAGTACAAAATTTGTACGAATTTTAACTCACTTACTATCATACGATAGAGCTGGAATTTCATATACACGTATAAAGCAACAGTACAATACTATAGTACACCTAAGCAATGACTTAAGGAGTGGGAATCCTGGGCCTTGCACATAACAACGTCCCGATGAGTTTAAATTTTGCACACACGTATAGCTCGCACAGTTGCAGTTTTTAACTTAAAAAAATACAATTACGCATTTTTTTTTTTTTACGAATATTTATTTAATTCTTTCAATTAAATTTAAAATATCAAATACCGAAATAATAATAATAATGATAATTAAATGTATATGAGCCGTTTTCTTTGAAAGTGGTGTAAGTGCACTTTATTTTATATGGAGATATTTAAGGTTTTACACTTGAATAATTTGAAAAATATGGATATATGTTATTACACTAGTTTTGTATTTTTTAAATATTAAATTGATTTAAATTTACATTGTAATCATTTTTTAAATGTGATTAACAAAATTTTATACTTTTAATGACTTCAAAAGGATTTACACCACTTTCAAAGTCAGTAAAAAGAAAAAATCTTACATTTACAAAACATTAACTACGGGATCTCAATTGAAACAAACCAATTTTTTTTTATGAAATTTTTAATAAATACTTCAACAATAAAAAAAATAACAAATAAAAAGGCTTTATTTCAACATTTTCATACCGTGACTTTATATTCTATAATAAACGGGGGGAAACCGAAATTCCGGGAAACTATAAAAATGCTTATGTCATTTACAATGTTGCCACACATATAAAAATGCACTAAAGAAATTATATAGTACAATTTTGAACTAAATAGTAGTATGTCTTTGAGGAAAGTGGAATTACACCATTTTCAAAGTAATAATATTTGTAACTTCCTTAACTACGAAAATTTGCAATGATAAAAACGAGGAAAATTTTAACAGATTTTTTTTTTGAAAAATTGTATAGATAAAAAGTTCACAGTAAATTGTATTAATTTTTATCATTAATTAATCATCATTAACTAATTTTTTGTCAAAATGGACTTACACCGCTTTCAAAGAAAACGGCTCATATAACTTAAAAAACATCTTGAATTAATGTTTATTTGAAGATGGTCTAAATGAAATAAAAAAATAATTTTTAAATGTTAAAGAATGCATAATTTATAAAAAATTGAAGCATTAATACTTCTTTGGATTTCATATAAGTAAGCAGCTATGGTACTTAATTTATCAGTAATTACCTAGGTATCTTAGTTACGCGCCTCGAAATTTTATAATAATACATTTTACATTTAAAAAAATTATTTTCATATCTTTTAGTTCCTCTTTAAATAAGGGCTTGGTTTAAAAATGCTTTTTTTATTACACCTTTTTAGGAGAAAGAGTACAGATAGTGCTTACTTTTCTCAATCAGTTATGTAAATTGAGAAGATACACTTGAGTGATGGGCAACTCGCGAGTCGTTCGTTGATACCACTTCCTCTTATTCTAAGAGTTCCCTTGTTATAGTCGAAAAACCCATGGGAGATGGATCACAGAGAGCAGTTCTTTTGACTCGTTTACATCTGTGAGCTAAGCCACTCACGAGCTGCTCGGCTCGCTTTTATGAAATCAAATCATATAATCGAATAATTATCTCTTTAACAACTATTTTCATCTAAAGATGGTGATTTATGGCCTCGAGTCAAAAACAAATCAGAAAAAAATTATTCTGTTTAAAGTAAATTTTTTTTAATACAGTAGGAACTCATCAAGTCAGACCTTTTTTAACTCAGATCTAAGTATAACTCGGAACGGTTTGCGCGAAGAATTTTTTTTTTTTTTAAATCTGAGAAGCTATCTGTAAATTTCCATAACAACATTTATTTATTTCCTCCAAGTATTTTGCAAAAATTGTCTTTACAGGAATCTTCTAACAACTATGAATGTATGAAAAGATTGGGAGGGGGTGCTGTGCAAATATTCTGAGCAACGTTAATAAAACTTTAATTACACCACTTATTAACAGAGGAATGGCATACAGTGCTACATTATCAGAGTGGAAAATATAATAAAATAGCTTTGGAAGCTCTTTGTTGTTCACACACAAATAGACGATCGTATCCACTGCAAATTTTTAAATCGTACACGACTTGTTCGAAACTCATGGGCAAACAATTAAGGGGTGATAGAAAACACCGAAGCAAGCAATTTTCATCACAAAATGCATAGGCGGAGAGTAAGCGGTGAACCGCTAGCCGGCGCTGCAATGGAAAAAATATAGCGCAACTTTTGTTAGAAACTCGAGCTTTACGCTTTCCATTACAGCGCCGTCAAGCGGTTATATGCTTGCTCTCCGCAAGCGTAGCATTTATGCATTGCATGATAAAAATTGCTTGTTTAGATGTTTTCTATCCCCCCCCTTAAATGCTTGCCCTCGAGTTTCGAAACACCTTGCATAAAGATGATTTTCTGTATGTTTTATTTTACCTCTTTTTTCCTCCATTCTCTTGGTAACCTAGATTTTCGATGACTCAGACCAATTAAACCGATTTAACGAGATTTTATTGTACAAATAAACTTAACTTTAAAATAATAAAAAAAAAAACCAACAACGATGAACTTCCAGAAAAAATTTATATTTCCTGTTTCGTTTTATAATTGCTATTTTATATTTAAAATATTTCTTCTCCGTATTTGTTGAATTAATGTCGCATTCGAAAAATGCAATAAACTATAGTCAAACGATCTCGGAATATTTGAATAATAATTTTCATTAGAGAAGAACCTTTATATATCCCCCCCCCCCCCATACCCGCATCACGCGACATAAGGACTTCACGGTAATGCACAACTTAACGTGCTGCAGACCCTAAGACATTTTTAAAGAAAGCAAGGATTTGAACCCGTGACTTTCTCCTCACGAAACCGCGAATAATTTCATTTGAATAAATTACTTATACATATCTGTAGCTTAAAAAGATATGATTCGTAATTTGAATTTAGATTATGAGTATATAAGAGAGAAGAATGTGTGTGTGTGAAAAAAACTGAACGTATTTTACTTCACTACGTTGAAAGTAAAGTTAATTATGCTAATTACAATGCAGGGTGCATTTCATTTCTTAAAAGGATATATGTTTTACCGCACGACCCAGTTCGTTTGCCTTTTGAATAAAAAAAATACTACTTTTTTTTCCCTCAGTTTTTATCAATGTTCAACATATCATTAACTAAAGCTTAAAGGACAATTTTATACACGTTCTTTGCCTCTTAACAAAATTAAGCATTCAATGAGCAATAATGCTTCTTTTGAAAACAAAGACATTATATTTTTAATACAAATTTATAAAAAGCTTTGTATACTTGGTGCAATGAAATATGGTTAAGTACTAATCCCATTTTTAAACTGTGAAAAGTTAATAAAACAGATAATTACGGGGGGGGGGGGGTGAACCCAATCAAATATATGGTGCCAAATTGTAAGAAGTCATTTATAATTTTTTTCCTGGGGGAAAAAACAGTACTAATTGACTGCAGGGGGCAAAAAAGTAGTTTTTTGAGGACACACTAACATGTACGATACTTCAGAGATAACTTCATGTAAACTTCACTCCACCATTTCTTATCTCTTTCCTACGTAAGCATTTGGAAAATTCTTGCCTTTTTGAATCACAATAGACATCCAGTGCTTTTATATCGCGTTTGTACTTCACCAAATTATAACCGTGAAGATGCATGTTCTCACAGGCAAGCACTTCACTCTTAGTGTTGATAGCACACACTTCGAAAGAGATCACACAAGGAGTTACTCTCACTCCTCTAATCTTTCCACTCCAACATCTTCCCAGTTTACTCGTTTTTATCGCTTTCGAGATTTATTCTACATGAAACTCTAAACGCACTCTCTTATATCTTCGTGTCTTACAGAGAATGGTGGATGTCATAGCAACCATCCTATGGCTTTGTGGACTCTACTTTTGGTAGAAAAAGAGGGGGGGGGAGGAAATAGAAGGTTTTGGCTGGCTATCTTTTCATATTTATACACGGTAACTATACAGAAAAACACATACCAAGAAGTCAGGATGAATATTTTTTTTATTATCTATATGTTTGAATATGCTTTGTTGGAAACGTTTAATACACAGATCTTGTAAATAAAATAAAACACCTTCCTTCCTGGGTGAAAAACATTAATAATTTAAATTTTAACATGGGTTATTCGTGAAACTTTCTTTAACTAACATCTGGGGTTTCTTTCTGACTTAATATATTCAAGTTCTCATTTTTTTTCTATGGAATTATGTGAAAATTAGAAGTGGAGTGAATAGTTATAATCAAGTTGTATAACAGTGACAGAGAATTGAATTTAAAAGGTTGAAAGGTTACGGTAATATGAAGAAATAGCTAGTGTGAAGACTTTGAATAACGCAAAAAGAGTTTCTTGCGTGTCCATGCGATTTATAGAGACTGACCCTGACACATTGTCCGGTAGAATTACTCTTTGATGGATTTACACGCATCATATTCCGTGAAGTATATTCTTTGATATATAAATGGAAATTGTTGGTACTCGCGACAAGAACATTGAATAAACAAAAAGCATTTCCTTTTTCTCTAAAAAAACAGGAAATGCTTTTTAATGAATAACATTTTGAAATATGATTGACTAAATACCTGAACTGTTGGTGAGTGACTATTCTAACTATTTTATTTGTACTCAGCATTAAGATGAAATTTAAATTTGCGATTAGATTAATATTTACGATGACAGACGAGTCGAGTAACAGAGAAACGGTACAAAATTTGCTGCAATTTTACACATTCACGTAATTTCAGCACACAAAAATTTTGTGTGTGTGCACAATATATATATATATATATATCATGGTGAACGAGTATTATTCAAAGATGTAGTGACAAAATTCATGCAAGACAAACTAATTGGAGCTAGTATGCTCTGGAACAGTGACACTATCTATGATAAGGGTGTCAAAGGTGACTAACCGAGCCATGCTGGGTGACACGCAATATTTATGGACGGTCATCGTAGAAGAACAGTTAACACAACAAGCCTGGAACAAACAACTAAAATAATTAAGTGTCTGTACCTAGTATTCTACAGCATTTTGGAATAAAATTGTTTCCAATTAATGTAAATTTATTATTTGGAGAAGCCACTTGCAGAATTTCAAGACGGCATTATGGCTCAAGAGTTTATCAACTTGAGAATCTGCAAATAATTCATTTGGAGAACGGAGTACAGTGTCACTATAAATAGGAAATTTGGAGTGTTTGGAATCTACTGTCATACACTTAAGGGAAAGAGTAGTCAAACTTCTATAAGTATATGTCAGCATTTCATTATTTAGTAGTTTCTGTGGTAGCCTAGTAGTCATGGTAGCGAACTCGCGGCCGCCATTGTTTCCATATAGCCGTGGGATCGAGTCTTGATGCCACTGAGACGCGTCATATAGCAAGGCTGGTGCACGTTAAATCTGTCGAGGCTCCAAATTTTCCCTTTGGCGTGGTGTGGAAGTTTGGAGATGGAGGTGCCAGCTCAGGTGTCATCTTTGTCACTTGACCAAGGTTCAAATGAGGTACGTTTTCCAACAGTTATTGGGCTACTTCGCCAATAGATGTCGTGCTAAAGACGTAAGTAAACCATCAATCTATTATATATGTTAAAATGACCTCTTAAATATCTTCTCCCTTGATTTTAAAAACTCATGACAGAGGATTATTAAGAAATCATTCATCGAGAAAGGCTCTTCGCAGTAATTCAGCCTTATTAGATGTGAAATTCTAAAGGAAGTGATTTCTCCCGGGCAGATAAATTCTTTTATTTATCCAGTTCAAAGTTGTTTCCCTTCCTACACCAACAAATGTTGAGAATAAATCAAATCAAGTGAAATTTCAAGTCGCCATGGGGCTTTGCACAACATACTCCCCTAGTTTAAATATACAGAAACCCCACACCGAGTAAGCTTTCAATGTTTTGGAAACTTACACGGCGGCGGTTACACTTTGTTTACAACATTTCAGCAATCCTTCGTATTTACTACACCGTCGATAAATATTGACTAGCAGGCATTAGTTGAATGTGCGAGCCCTTGAACGAGAATCAATTTCTCACCGTATTTTGTTTGCTTTCCAGTTCCCTTTTCTCGAAACTTGCCCTACGGTTTTCTTCGCACCAACGTCTTCGATTTGACATATAAGCAAATTAACATTTGATACGTCAAGAAATCCCACTTCATTACAAAATACATGAAGCTTATCTAAATGATTGCTTAGCCAAAGATAAGATTGAATAAAAAGAAATTTATCAGTAAATGGTACGTCAGTAATTTGTTATACGTATAAACCGGTTCCTTCCGCTATTTTTTGTTATTTATAATAATAATATAAAAAAAAGTAACTTTTTTTTTTCCATTCAAGATCTTATGTGCCAAATTTTAATACTAAAAATTGCTTCATTTTGCCGTTCATTTTTATAAATCATTTGAGAAAAAAAGGTAATTAAAGATTTTTAAAAAAAGAAAGAAAAAAACTATATATTATTATATATAGTTATATTATAGAAAATTATCTCTGACAGAGCTGCGTTTTTAAGGTTGATAAATTTGAGAAAAGTAAATAATTTTTCTGAGATTTTTATTAGATATTTACTTCCAAAATTTCTGAAGGGTCTATGATACAAGGGTCATTCAACAAGTCCTCAGAAATTCTAAGAGATGGTGCTCGTAGCATCGAAAATGGCTTGTTTTTAGACACCATCATGACTCACTAGACGACTGTCTAAGTCTCAGTTACTTGTATTCGTGATTATGACTCATTTCGCTCCCCAAAAATTCTTCGTCAAAATTTTTCCGGCCGATGAGACCATCATCGTTTTTTTCGGAAAATATTCACAAGAAGCAATCCAACGTTTAGATTTTTGATTGATTTTCCGTGCATAATGATGAATTCAGGTTTCACCCATGGTGACAACTCGACGCGGCAGCAATCAAATTTTGATCAGGTAATAAATCAATATCTAAACTGGTCCAAATCAAAACTAACTTATGAGTCAATGCCAAATTTGTTTACGCTCCATTTAATAGATGGCAGCACCCAATGATAACAACAATTTACCATGCCATCTGTCTTCAAATAGTGCTTTTTGAATCACCCAAGTAAAAAAGAAACAATTTTGGAATGAACTAAAGCATGTTATCATTTGTCGTGTTTAAAAGCTTGTATCCGATTGCATAGCTTATACGGTTGAATAATTAAGAATAGTTCAGTAAATAATTTTTCTGGGATATTTATTAGATGTTAACTGTTATTATTAACAAAAGACTGATGCAGTTGATATATAATCAAAATTATGCTTATTTTACAGTGATGTACAAAATTAAGAAATTTCGGCTTTTCCCCACCGACATTAGAATGATCGGCATGGTGGTTTTGCGGTGAAAGATTTAAAAAACAGAAAAATAAATTCTAAAAAATGAGAAACGAGTTTTAAATTATTACCGAAAGATTATGAAAGAGAAGGAAGAAACCATATGCCTGTTTATTTTCCACTTATATTTAAACAAAAATCTACAATAACGTTTTAAGATTGTTTTGTACAAATTTGAATTTTAAACAAAATTATGAGCAACGGATTTTTTTTTTTTTATAACAAATACTAATCAATCTTAAATTTGTTTATAATACGAAAATAGCTCTAAACTTTGCGGCTTCAACAACGACAGCAGACGTCTTAATAATTAACACAAGGAGGAATTCTAGTTATTTCCTTTTGGCTTAGTTGTCAAAACAGGTTCAGTTTTCTCCGAACCGACAGATCAGGGATTCAAATCGCCTCTGTCACTCAAGGTCAACATACCTTCTCCGCCGCCATATGGAATAAAAGCCATCCCCCAAAGGTAGAGCAAAAACAATACCTCTTTAATTCCATATAAAAATTAAACTATTCAGAAGTCATTATTTTTAAAGATCATTTGCTTTTTAAGAATGTATATCTATTTCAGTTATTAAATTAATGCGAAGCTTGTTCTGCGCAGATGTCAAAGGAGCTCTCCAGTCTCCAGAACCTTTATCTACAATCAGAATAGAAAATTGTCAACTTAACAATCTTCCATTACCAGAGCGATTACATGCTTCAGAGTTATATTTTAAATACTTATACTTAAATACTTAATTTTAATAAAATATAATAAATAAAGTGTACAAATAAAAGCGAAAAGAATTTTTTTTCATCAGAATAATGAAAAGAATAAGAGAATAGTTAAAAGTTACAAATTCTTAGCAGAGAGAAATTTTTCCGTTAAAAAATTTCTCCGACAAGTGGGGGGGGGGGAGAGAGATGTTAATTGATCGGTTAACATCTCTCTTCATCTTCATCAACCATCACAGTTAACACCTCACCTTGGCTATGAGCGTGAATTTCTATTGGAAGAGAGAGAAAGTTCCTATATCGTATACCAAAACTTCAGTTTTCAGAGGAGAGTAGCAGCGATGGATGGCCGAAAGACCTTCCATCCTTACGCCGCCGAGAGTGGGGTTGGATGCCGGAGAAATGAATCACCGCATCCGGTAAACGATGGGCAGAATGATTTCGATTGAGTTAGAGGAAATCGCGGGAGAGTCCGTGCAATCTTTTAGTGTTATCTGGGATGTATTGTTCAATTTCTTCGAGGAAAGGATTTGGAATATTATATAACTTATTAAAGAATTTTATGGCAATTTTCTGAATCAGTTGTTCAGCTTCTTCATAAACAAGGAAGAGTTTATACAACATATAAAGTTTAAATTTATTCTAAATTAGAAAAATATTCCAAACAATATTGCTCCTCCAAAAAGGATTCAGAAATTACTCCAGAGGTAAAATAAAATTCTAATATAATATTTTTAAAAATTTTACTTCAAGTAATTTTTAAGAAATGTTTCTGCTTCTGATTCGGTTAATTAATTTTCATTAATTGTAATAATTTATTTTGTTACGAGATTATAGATTTAAAGAGCAACCGATGAATATTTTGATGAAAAAATATTAATTAAACGCACAAATATTTTTTCCCTTTTCAGAAATAATGGTTTCACCCCCAGGCACCCAAACTATGCTAAAAACGCTCAGTTAAAAACACTACATGCAAAGGATTTAACTTTGTTTTCTTCCTTAATCTGAATACCTTATTATTCTCATTAGTAAAATTCATTAAAAAACGATTTAACGATGAATTTTTCAGTCATTAATTGACAACCATGAAAAAATGCGAACGCCCATTAGAAAATATTCTTGAGAAAACCATAAATAAACCATTTTAAGAGAAAACACTCACCTTTATAATTTCTTGCTCCCCAATTCCCAATTTGTACATAATCACTAATGAGGGGCATTTTTATAATATTCGAGAGAGAAATAATTATAAAACACAACACCGAATAAAGTTCGGAAAGCGCAAGTATTCATGGACTCACTAATGATTTATTGATTGGACTATAACTTTTGAAAATATTTTTTTAAAAAAAATAATTAGTTTCTCTCTCACACAAGAGTTACTAACATATGACAGACAATTTAACACATTCATGCCGGCTCTGTAATTCATGTTTCTCTTCCAAGGGTGGCCATTCTGAGAGCATTTTGCTTTATTCGGTGACGCTGAATTCAAGCAAAAATGGAACGTTACCACAATGATAACCATTGCTGTTCTAGATTTTTTTTACCGTTATTGCTGTTATGTGGTTGGGTATATATTGTATGTGCAAACTGAAACATTTGATTGTAAAGCGAACATATTGATAAGTTAGTCAATAATATAGAGTTGAAATAAATACGTGAAAAAATGTAACTGATGGAAGTTATATCGAACACTTGTAAAAAAAAAAAAAAACTTTATACAGGGAGATCAATTTAAAAGAGTACCTGTTTGTCTTTCGTATTTTCTACATCTACGTAGCAAGACTTTCAACATCATTACTTATTTATAAATATGTTTATATTTAATGTGTGGGTATCGTTTTTTTTTTTTTTTTTTTCCCATTATCAAAATGCGAAAACTCGATTTTTGAATATAAATTTACGTGAACATCACTAGTAATTTTTAATCCGATTCTGCGCAAATGATTTGAGTAAATCGTCGGCTTCTCTCAACGTTAATTATCATTTTTTTTATTATTATTATTTTTGAAAGCTCATTTCGTAAGTGTATGAATGGCAACAATAAAAATCGTCTGCATGAACTAACTTCGATTTTAATGAATTCCGAAGTGTGCCTGAACATATTCAAACTTGTATTGCTTCACTGGAGATACAGAACAGTTACTGCTGGTTTCAGTAAGACGGAGCCACTCCACACACGTCAAACCTAACAATGAAAGTGTTTAGTGAATTCTTTGATGACCTTTTAATTTCAATAGGCCTCTGCTAACCTTGGTCACCAGACCTTACCCCGTTAAATATTTTTGTGGGGACATCTCAAAAATAGAGTTTTCCAGAGGAGTCCCGTAAACATCGTTGAATCAAAACAAATCATAACTGAAGAAATCTCGTCAATAACACCAACAATGATGCGAAGTATGTCAAAAAACTTGGTTCGACGTGTTCATGTTTGCATTCAAAATGATGGCGAATGTTTTCAACATTTGATGTAAGGAATGATAATGTAAAAAATTTGATTTAAATTATGTTTTTCATAAATAAAATTATCACAGGATTAAGTAACATTGTGCGTCTCCATTTCTGTTTTACCTCACAAATAAAGTTGTAACAGTCCAACAGTGTTGGAAATTGTCTCCCACACTTAAACACGGTTCGAACAATTATACTTCAATATCAGAATAATTACCACATCCGTCAGATTTAAAGGTAATAAGAAAATCCAAAGGGTACTCTTTTAAATTGATCCCCCTGTACTTTCCCTTTGCATTCATGAATTACTTTACATTCTGTGTCGTTTATTTATGAAAATATGGAATTTTGAAATCGGATGAATCATTGTGAATAACACCCTGTTTAATATAGTATACTTCATCTAAGAGGAGCATCATCAAATTACTGTAAGAAAAAGTGGTCTATGATCCTAAAAAGTGTCGGAAAACTATTCATTACATTATTGATTTCAAAAACGGGAGCCAGCATTTTTTTAAAGATGGTTTTTTCTTTCCAAGAAAAGGGGCAGTAGGCCAAAAACAGTTGGAATATATCCCTCAGGAGACTTAGAAAACGTGTCTCCATCCGGAAGGTAAAATGAACTATCGGTCATTTATTTCAAGACACATTATGACTGATACAAATATTTTTGTAGGAATTTTAATATTGTTCTGACCCCTAAAAGTACTTTTAGATGGAACAGAATAAACAGTGTTCGTGTTGAATCAGAATGAATTGACAAACTTCGCTTGGAACGCAAATAATTTTTTCGAAAAAAGGACACTTTTTAATTAACTTAGTACACTTAATTTAAAACTTAATAAAGCATAAAAATGCACGCCGAACAAAAGGAACTGTGTTTAATACTTGAACAATTTTTAAAAATAAGAACTTCTCAGTTTATTTATTAGACATTCAAACAGATGTTAAATTGAATTACATATTTGAAATTAAACTAGTATCTTAAAAATTATCGTCCTAAGCTATATACTTAGCAAATTATCATCCAATCTCAAAGGATATTAAATTAATATCGTTTTTTTTTTCCTCTACCTTCAATTGGTAGTTACTTCCTCTTTTTTTTTCGGGGGGGGGGGAATTCCATTTCATCTCACACGAATAACTGTGCGTGAGAGAAATGTCTATAGTTTTCATAATCAAATTCCAGTTTTGCCAAGAATAATTTTATTTGATGTTAAGATTGTATCGAACCCTTAATAGAGCATTAAAAATAGATACAGTAAAGGGTACTTTTTTAAGAGCTAAATAATGTATATAAGATACTAACATCTTAACAGTTATATACATATGGTTAAGGAAAAAACAATTAAGCCAAAACAAATGCGTCCTGAAACAAATGCTTTTTGCTGTTCCGACAGGCAGGTAGCGCTGAGACCTCAAAAGCAATAAAAATGAGAAGTAAACAGAGAAACATTGAGGAATATAAATTATTTAATAAAGTAACATTTCATACAACATATAACGTGAATTGAGTGTTGTAAACAATGTTTCAAGTGCTGTTTTTCATATGCTAATGACCCTTGTCACGTGAGTATGGCTGTCACGTACGGTGCATATTACAATCATTTTGACTTACGTACCATAGATTTTTCAAGGAGAGTTATCTAAAAGAGAGCAGCACTGCATGGTAGACATGGAAGACTTTTAGTGGATAATTGCTACATGTAAAAGCACCGTAATGTTCGCGATCACGCAAGTAAGAGCAATAGAATGGATTTATGACATGTAGTTCTGAACACGTTCCATGTTCAAGAGGGAACACAGTTCCCTGTTCAACAACATGTTATGTAAGCAAAGATTTCCGATTAAATGACATTTCTTAATTGCAGACTTCACAATTTATTCGACTAAACATTCTAAATTCTTTATTTATACTTATTATTACTTTTTTCTTTTGTTTCTGTCACAAATTAAAACCAAGGAATGATAATTCTAGTATTTTATTGAAAAAGAGTTGAATTGTCATTTCAAGACTTTATATAGAATGGGGACAGTCTCAAGCTGTTACAATTAATACAAGCACACACACACATCTTTTCCACCTGCCTATTTCGTACATATTTCAAAGCAGTATTTTAAAATGGAAAAAACTCTTTCAGGTGGATGCATCGTTCAGTGAACGATCCGAATGATTGATACAAGTAAATAATTCAGCGTGCACTCAGAACTTAAGAAATACGACGCATTTATAAACATTATTTCGGATTGATTGATTGGTTTTAGTAACGTCGCACTAGAAGCAACACGAGGGCTATTGGCGACGTGCCTTGTAATTTGGAACCTCGATCAAAGGACGAGGACAACCCCTGAGCTGGCACCTCCCTATCATAACTTCCACACACCGCCAATGGGAGGACTTTGAGCCTCGACAAATTTAACGTGCATCAGTCCCAGCTACACAGTGTGTCTTCAGTGGCATCAGGAATTAACCCACGACTGGAAGAAAACAACGCCGGTCGTGAGTCCGCAACCATGACCACTAGGCTACAGCGGCCACAGACATCATTTCGGAAATAAAACTATTTTTGAATTTAAAATCATTAAACCTATTTTTCTAACCATGCAATAATTACACGCGCACACACACACACAAGGGGATTCAAAAAGTACCAGTATTGGGAATGAGAAACAGCATACACACAAAATAAACTCATTTTAGTATTGTCAGCAATCGTTTTTCCTTTTTCTTTGAGATCCGTAAGATAACCTGCGCGTCCCAAAAAATTGTTTTTTTCCTGTCGATGAAACCATCTTCGCTTTCTTTGGAGCAGATTCACCAAAAGCAACCCAATATTTTGATTCATGCTTGATTTAAGGTGTATCATCGTGAATCTAGGTGTAATCGACAGTGACAACTAGAAGCAAAAAGAGGTATATGTTATCTAAAGCACAAGGGTGCTAATGAATTATAGGAGAAAGTTGGCCTCTCGAGGGAATTAAGATATATTGCTAACGTAAGAGCGCTGTAAACAAACTGTGCTCAATAAGTAAGCAAGTACTATCTATTTTATTTACATTTTACAAAATCCTTTAAAATTTTTAATTTATAATCTTCAAAAAGATTAGGAAAAAAAAAGGAGATATCTAATATCACGAAATCACAGTTTAAAAAAATTGTTTTAAAATTCAAAAGAATAACAAAAACAAAAATTTCTTTATTTCGTTTCGATATTATCACCGTGTTTTATATATTACCAAACACGAAATCAATGAACAACTCAAACGCTGAGCTAGCAAGGCAAGAAGTAAAAAGTCTTGGCGTCCGGACTTCGGCAGCGGTAGCAGCGGTCGGTGCGCGGTAGTTTCTCGATCCAGCCGAGTATAACAAAACGCCACGTCGAAGCTAACGGATACGTAATTAGAAAGAAGGAATCGACAGACACTAGTCGCTCCTCTTGTAAATTTCAACCCCTTTGACGTGTAGGTCTTGACATAATAATCTGAAAACGGGGAAGCACTTTGGCAACGGACGTCACAAAAACGCGCGGACTTGTTGGAACAGAAATGCAGCGAAAAGGGAGCAAATGGCTAACGAAACGGAGGTTTTGTAGTGACAGAACGTGATTAATGCGTGTAGAATGTTTTCGACTTAAAATTAAGTAGTGGTGATTGATGCGCGAGAAAATAGGTAGGGCGTTTAATAATGAGTAAAACGGAATGTAATAATGTGGTTTTACACACACACATCGTGTGTGTTTTACTCTTAACTCTAATTAATTTCTAAATTTATCCTGTATTTTAACTTCCATGCTACTGCGTTCATCGTTATTTTGTGATCCCATTCCTTTTAATCTTTTAATTTATGTAATCACGCGATTTCCAAAAAAGCTTAGATCGGCCTTTCCCAATCTGAACTAATAAGGATATTCCCTACCAGACAATTAGTCTTCATATAAAATACCTTAAGATTCTTACATCTATTACCATGCGATATGAATAATCTTTATTTTAACTTCCCAAACAGAGGAAATTATCTGTCATTCCGTTCTTAATTGTTTGACAAGGTGGACGGTCGTCCGCCGTTCTATCCTGATTTATCCCCCCCCTCTCGACAAACATTAATAAATTCATAATTCAATTATTTAAAATTTCCTTGCTATGCCATGACTGAAGTCAAACATGTTTTAAAGTTCAATAGACAAAGAAGGACAAGTAGTATATATTTGCATCTGTTTTTTTTTTTTTTGCACCATGTTCTCACCCGTGATATCGTTTTATACGATTTTTGCATATGCTGGCAATATGACATGGTGAATAAAACGTTTTTTCTATTTTTGAACTCCTCTCCCGAGGACAAGGAAAATTTTTTTTAACAAAAACAGACATTAAATAAAACCTGCATGTAAAACCCTAAAAGATGGTAATTATAAACAAACTATTTTAACAAAAATCCTGGTGGGAGGGGGGGGACAAAAATTAGTCCCACAGGTGAGATTTGCGTAATCAATGCAGAGTTTAACTAGTGAATTCTTCTTTCGCCTAATGCTAAAGAACCTGATCGATTTTCAGGAAGAATATTGCTCCAGTTTTCATATAAATTTGCGACATTATAACACATACATCCATTTACGAGGCCGTATTCTTAAAATTTAGGAATATTCCAAAAATACGCCGTCTTTCACGTGAATACGTATAGTTCAAAGACTATTTAGCATTACGGCATAGGAGACGAAATATGGAACACGTTTTACTTCAGAAAAAAAGGGATCGATTGAGATACAAATGTGATGCATTATAAAATACGTTATTCTTTAAAAGATAGCAAAGTCAGAATATAAAATTAATATTCGAGCGCTTTTTTTTATCGAAAAATGTGTTACAATTTCGGGTTCTATACTATAATATTACGCGCAGACAGTCTTAAAGATTTTCTTCCAGCTTACGAAGGGGCGTATACACTAGCGAGCCGAGCTGCTCGCTGAAAAAAGAATACCAGGGAATAAATACCTGGGGGGAGGGGTGTTTTATATCGAAAATCTAAATTTATTGACAACGATTAAAAATTTGATACTAAATACGAAACCTAAATTAATAGCCTTTTTAATTATTTTGTTTTCGCATTTTTAAAAGAAAGATAAATAATTATTAGACAATAACAATTTTTTGACAATTTAAAAATCAAAACAAAAATTTGATTTAGAAAAATAACCAGATATATTCACGTAATACTGCACAAAAACTGCAGATTGAAACAGTTATCCTCAATGAGCTGCTTCAAATGACGATAATCTAACAGTAAATTTTGAAGAAGAGTACTGTATGCAAACGCAGGGTACAGTCGTTGTTTTTAATCCCGTCGCAACAAATTTAATCTTTATTCAAATACGATATTCTCAAACATTTCTTCTTACGAAATAAATCATTCTTATCCGTAAAAAACGGCACTCGTCTGGCGTTGGCTTTGAATTAAAAAAAAAAGAAGAAGAAGAAGAGTGGCTTGATTTACTCTTGCATCAAGAGATATAAACGAGTCGAAAAGAAACCTCGAAAAATATAACTTGAGATACAGAAAAAGAAAGAAGGAAGGAAAGCTTTGAACATCCCGCGTATTATTCATAAGACTAGGGGGGAACCGGCTCGGAAAGGGGGGAGAGGAGGAAATCAAGGAAAAGAAGGGAAGGGAAAAATTCAGAAAAAAGGAATCTGGAAATCATTTTTTAAAACTCTTCTCCATCTAAAAGCGAAAGCTCATAAAAAAGGAGAAGAGTTTTACGATTCTTCATTTGACTTCCGGTGGGGAAACAAAATTGATAAAAAGTAGGGAAATTTGAGCTTCAGGTACAGAAAGTCCATCAAATGATTATGCGAAAAAAAAACTCACAAACACACGTATCAGATTTATCAACTACATTTTTCGCAAACGAATTTCCAACATTTTACCGTATTCTACTACGTGCAATTAATTTTCAGAGGATTCTTACAATTGGAATAAAATATCAAGTTTCTAACGTGGAACGCAGTATTTTTTGAAATATGATTCTAAAAAGTTAATTACATGTCTAAAATTTGATAACTTTTTTCTATTGATCTCTAACTCTCAGAAATAACAACTGCGATCTAGTTACTTCTGATATGGCCTTAGACGAAATTCTTAAATTGTTCGTCTAGTTTTTAATTATTTAGTACGCTTATTTTCTTTCCTTTACCAATTTTGTTTTTATCGATTTTACTTCTTTTAAAAGCAAGCAAAATCTGCAAACCCTTTATTACTTTGTCACAATTTTTTCTTGTCTTGCCACTCTTCTGTTTTAAACTTGTTAATTAGATTTATGTTAGGGTTTCCCCCCATCATAACAAGTTAGCGTTTTTTAAACATAATTGGATTTTTAAAATATATTTACATTTTTGACTTTTTTCTGTGTTTTATAATTTTTTTCTTAATCTGTATCTTATATTATTTTTCAAATGTGTTTTTTTTTAAACAAAAAGCTAGTGGAATTATCAACGAATGTTTGGTGCAGCATACGCCAGATTTGGCTCTTGTACCATAAACCCACAATCAGTCACTCCTGTCTTGCCTTTCAGTGTTCAGTTTGTAACATGGACTTTTCACGAACTTCCCTTGGCTAATATCTAGGGTTTCTTTCTGACTTTATATTTAATTTTCTAGCTCCTTTCTTACCGCATCAAACGTGGTTACGCAAATTAGTAATGAATAGATATAATAAAGTCGTATAAAAGCTACTGAGAAAGATTGCAGGGATAGGAAAGTTATGGTGTATATATATAATAAAAAGATTTGTGTATTTGAAAGATTGCGAAACTGTGAAGAATTTGAATAGTGCGTGCAGTTCCTTGCGTGTCTGTGTGATCTATACGGACTAGGATCCGATGCTGTCAGGACGAAGTTTCTTCACAGTGGATTAACAACATCTTCCGGTAAAAATAATCTTTGTATTTTACAGACGGTGTTACTATCCACAAGGAGGGACAATGAACTCTAGTAGAGAGCATTTCCCCTTTAAGAGAAACAATATATAAATAAGGCTTTCAAAATTAATTGACTACATCCTTGAACTGTTTTTATATGACTATTTTAATCACTTTACCTGTACTTGGAATGAAGTTGAAAAGTTTAGATTTGCGATTAGACTAATATTTAAGATGACAGACGAATCGGGTAATAGATTTTTCAAGTTATTTATGATATAAATGCAATCAAAATATATGGTATTTCAATTTAAATGCAATCTAAATTCTAAAAAAAATTGCAAAAACCAACAATTCAATTTGAATTGCGCACCTAACTACATTCCTTTGCAGAACAAGTTTGGTTGGTTTTATTAACGTCGCAGTAGAAGCAACACGAGGGCTATTGGCGACGGAGCTCGTAATTTTGAGCCTCGGTCAAGTGACGAGGATGATTACTGCTCGATTTACAGTGCATTACGATGGTGACAACTCGAGGCCGTAGCAATCAAGGTGTGATTCATTTCATTCATTTGATTTCAACCCTGTTCCCATTTCTCATTCTTAACACGGTTACTTTTTGAATCCCCCCTCCGCCCGTATGTTAAATAAAATTTAAGCTGATGTTTACACAAACTGCGATTTCCATGAGAAATGTAACCTATTCACAGTTGATCTGAATAATAAATTGGCCGTCATTGGAGCTGAATACTACATTACCTGTTTTTGATATGAATATTAAATTGGCTTTGAAATCTGATAGTAAAACAAGTCTTTCATCAAAACAACAGTGGATTTCTAACTGTTGAATTCTACTATTTCAATCATTGAGTTACTCTAGCAGCTGAAATGTTTGCAAAACTTTCAAAATTAATAACTTTTGAATTATTTATCATACTCTCCCTAAATGTTCTATTCGAATATTTTCGATCTACGATTACGAATTATGTGCAAGACCCATAAATTTTAAATGTTGAATTGCGTTAAACTTTTCTGTGTCGATTCAAACAGAAACGGTAAAGGGGGAGGGGAGGAGCTAAAGACTTAGTTTGAAATTCGAGTGGAAAGGCTTTAATTTTTTTTTTTTTTTTTGATTTCTTACGTATAAGCTCGGTGGGGAAAACCCCGAACAAGAAAATAATCTGTATCATGCCGCTTTTAAAAAACGAGCTGCTTAAAAAACTGCATCATTAGTTTGAAATTAATGTGTTTTTCGTGCGCCAGTAATTAAAGAAAAAACATTTAGGAGTAAAAGGAGAGTCTTCATTCAAGAAACCACTCGAGGTTTTCAAGCTTAATTATTTCCAGTTTAAGTTGCGCGTGTCTGGAAATTTAATTATGCATTTAAATACCCTAATTTTTTCGCAATTTTTAATAACCAAGTTACTTTTGATAATATGCTACAGAGGTAATAAAGCGTACAGTGGAGTGGCATTTCATAATACGGTAAAAGTCCTCATAAAGTAACGGTAAAAAATGTTCGTAAAGTAAAAAATAAAGAAGGAAAGAAATTTCTAAACACACAAATTCAAATTCTATTGCCTTAATTAAATTAAATGGTTTACACTAAAAGTATCGACAAATTTCTTTTATATGGAAGAAATTTGAAGCTCCTAGGAAAAGTGTTTTGTAAAACTTTGTAGCGACCGCGGTAGAGGAGCAGTCACGATAACGAGCTTATAGTATATCTATCTTTTTTAATTAAAAACTTAGGAATAAAAAGGTTCTTAATGTCATATATTGATTTATTGTTTATTAACGTAGCACTTAGAAGCAACAGGAGGGCTATTGGGGACAGACCTCGTAATTTTGTACCTGGGTCCAGTGACGACATCGACACCTGAGTTGGCATCTCCCTATCGGAACTTCCACACCACGCCAAACGTAGGATGCGGAGCTTCAACATATTTATAGTGCATCAATCCCACTACATGGTTTCTCTTTTGAGGCAGGAGAACACGACCTCACGACTCGACGGAATTAACGCCCACCGCGAGCTAGCGACCATGACAACTTGGTTACCGTGGCCTAAACATGTCAAAAAATATAATTAAACGAAAATTGTTTTTCGGGATGTGATAATTAATTTGTATTCGATATGGTTCAGGATACAGGGGGGAAAGGGGGAGTTACATAAAGTTACTTATAATTATACTGAAAATTCACTGCTATTGAAGGAAATTACGAGAGTCGCGCACGCGCGTTAAGTTCAAAGAAATTCCAAGAAATGGTGTTCGTAGCATCGAAAATAGTTTCTTTTTAGAGAACATCATGACACTAGACAGCTGTCTAAGTCTCAGTTACTCGTATTCGTGATCATGAAACCTTTCGCTCCTCAAAAAACTTTCGTCATAACGTTTCCGGCCGATGAGACCCTCTTCACTTTTTTTTGGAAAAGATTCACCGAAAACAACCCAATGTTTTGATTGTTGCTTAATTTCCGGTGCATAATGATGAATACAAGTCTCGCCGACGGTGACAAATTGAACGCGGCAACAATCAAATTTTGATTTGGCAGCAAATGACTATTACATCAAAACTAACTTATGAATCAGTGGCAAATTTCTTTTGACTCCGTTTAACAGATGGTAAATCCTAATGGCACCAACAATTTACCTTAATGATGTCATCTGCCTTCAAATACAAGTACTTTTTGAACCACCCTCGTATCTACAACAATAAATTCATAGATTTTAAAAGGTGATAAGAGATTATTGATTAAATTTATACGAAATTTTAAAGAGAGGTTACTTTTTTAATAATTTCCGCTTACTTCAAAGAATTGAGACTTTTTCCAGTCAGAATCAATGAAAAATATAAAAGTTACATACATATTACAACATATATATTGAAGTTTCTATACATCATTCAGATATCCATTCATGTGTTGTGAAATCTTTTAATACCGCTGCATTTATAAATATGTTTTAATACTGTACAAACTTGAAATACTCTATATTAGCAATACATCAATAATATGCTATAGTAACAATTAAATTTTAATGAGGCAAATTAACATCGATTACGCTTATAGCAAAAGTTATCAAAAAATTTGTGATCAGAAAATTGTTCACATTTTTAACTAACTTTCACAAAAGTGTTACTGCATTTCTGAAGCAAATTATTTTACTCTTACAATTATTCAATTGTTACAAATTATAAATAACAGAATTACCATATTAGCCCGAATGTAACGCGACACTTTTTGACTCATCAGTTTCCGTTAAAATATTGACTCGCGCTAAATTCGAGCTCTGATATGTATAACAACTCTTCTTATTAATTTATAACAAATAATAATAAATAGATAAGCAATAAATAAAAATAATAACCTGTGTCAATAATTATTTTAAATAAATACTTATCTGACTAAATTACATTTTCTTTGAATTCTTATAAAATGAATGGATTCCATTATTTTCATTATTTTTTTTTCTAACTATCTTTATAAAAAATTTTTGGTGTCGCGATACATTGGGGCTAATACAATACGTCTTAAAGCTTTAGATATAAATTTATCGAATTCTCCTAATTATACGAGTTTAAGCGAACATTTTGTGTGAGAGAGAATTTCTTAAGTTACACACGCACACAGTTCTAAACCAACCAATTACTTCAAAAAAAAAAGTAAAAATTGTTTTTTTTTTCTTCCACATACATCCTAATGTATGTAAACATCATTTTCCCACAACTCGTCCACGTGTCTTTAATTTTCGAGGAAAATAACATCGCATGTCAAAAACAATTTAAAAGCCCAATTCTACATTCACGACATTGTTGATAGAAGTAAATAAACCAATACTTTTACAAGTTCGTTACTTTGCATTGGGTGTGTTATTGTTAAAGAATCAATTCGGGACACGCACAATCTATTGGCAACACACCCTGAACAAAAAGGTCCTTTGATTTACTTGTAAATATTTCTAAATACGGAATATTTGGTGATATCTCCGCCCGCAAATGTGTTTATAAACCATCAGATCATAATTCTAAAATTACCCGATAATCTTGTCAAAATGCGAGTGTTCAACTTGTGTTTCTCACGAGTCCGATACAAACAGATACTGAATCGGTCTCTTTGTCAAGCCCTCGGAGAGTATTGAAGATTGGATGATACCATACATTTTGTTTCTCAAATCTCAACAAACAACTTCTTATCTCGGATCTGTGTCTAGTCTGTTATCGCCAAAGACTTTGTAAACTTTGGAGTGAAATGACGTCACTCTTACGCCACGGCAAGCATAAAGGGAAAGTAGTAGTAATAATTAGCAATCACTAGCTGATAGCAGCTGGACTTTCAATTGTTTACAAAATGGGTTTTCGGTTACGGGTAATGATACCGGTTCGTTACCTATAGCAGTGATAATCTGATTCAGATAGGTTTCAGTTTTAGGTATCAACAGGAATGATCATGAACTTTCTGTCAATGAATGCTTCATGTTAATCATCGTGAGCATAATTGGGTGAACTAAGAAAAAATTGAACAGTGTGTGTGTGCCTTCAATTATCTTTTTCTTTCCTTCTCGTAAAAAGAAACAGTCGGCAAAAAGTTTTTAAAAAAAACATCGTTATAATTTATTTCGGTTTCTTGATGATTTTCTCTCTTGGAAAATGATCTAAATATGGAAGCGAAGCGAGGTTGCTTTATATTATTTGATTTTGTTGAAAATCTAAGCGGATTTTTCACTTAAAAGTGTTTTTTTGTTCTTTACCGTTTTACTTTATTTATCAAAGTTAGTTTTGCAAAACTTTTCAACATGTAAATAATTAAAAATTTTCTGAAAAAAATTTCTGCTGGTTTTGAAAGGGAACATAGAATACTTGTTATATTTCCAAAAATATGAAAATAAACATACACAACATGCATATAATACGCAAAAATTTAACACGAATAAATTCTGAGTATTTAAATTATTTCGACTTAAGGATGTCTTTTAACTGTCACAGAATTTTTTTTAAAAATTTATGTATTATAGTATAACGAATGCCTCAAAGGAATAGGAAATATTTAGAATATTAACAAACGACTTTAAAACTCGTTCTATTGAAATGCATTAAGGCAAAATCTAATTTTTTAAATTTATCTAAAGTAACGATTTTTTTTCCTTCTTTGGTCTTATTTTTTTAAATCAATCAAAAAGTATGAAATTTTCAACAATTTTTCAGTACTTTGAAACATATTTCTTTATGCCATGCATCAACGATTAAACGCAGTTTATTGATTTTTTTCCGAAGTTTTTTTTATGGAAGTTTTGTTTCAACTAAAAAAGAGATATAAAAATAAGTATTATCAACTATATTTATATTTTAATCGTTATTTGGAGTTTATGTTTGCATTTTTAAAAGATATAGTTTTTAATAATTATAATGAACGAGTCAAAATAGAGAAGAAATGTACAATTAAACCCAATACCACCTCATTTCATATCAAATCTTTAGGATGGGGGGAAAAAAAGAAGGGAAAAAAACATTCACTAGCACAACAGCAAAAGATGTGTAAATGGAGATCTATAAATAAATATTAAAATAGGTGCGAACACACACATACAACAATTTTTTTTATTTGTTTTGTTTTTACAGCACCGCGTGTTCTTGTACGCGAAGTCACCAATGAAAAACAAAATCTATATTCAATAATTTTAAAGTAAGAACATTCCTTTATTTTACTTCTGAAACGAAATAAAACCGCACGAAACTCCTGAAAAAGTTTTTAAAAAATAAAGCTTTTCAAAATGCTCTTGATGTTTACAGCTTCCATCTTCACTAATCAACTTCACACGCAACAATAAATTTTCCAAGAAATGTTACAGAGTAACATTTTCAACGTTATATGGAGGCTAATTTTTTCACCGTTAGCTTTACGAATGCTTGCCGCCTATCCTAAGGCTCGGGAGGGGGAAGAATTTTCAATCAATACATCCTGCGGAATTGTGGGGAAAGAATTTAGGAGGAGGGGGGTAATACCCTTGGGGTAAATAGTAGCCGGAATTACTTTTGATTATCGGTCGCACGACGTGATTACAGCTAGTGGCATGCCAAATAATAAAAGAAGAAAATCTGACGTAAAACAATAGAACAGTCTCTGATTAATTCAAATAAACAAAGAAATAAAAATCATTCCGATCTGCTTAAGTTTTGAGCAGTGTTATTGTGTGAAGAATTTATTAAGATTTGAGTACGCTGTTGAGTACTCATCGATTTCTTTTTAAATTTTATTTTTCGCTAAGTACTCCTAACGTTTTCAAAACGTACGAGCATCTAGGGTACTTTACTAATAAATGCATGTAGCTTATGTTAGCGCAATGAAGTAGAATCCTTAATGAGAAAGATGTCGATTTAAATCCAGAAAATGAGGGGGGAAATGGAAAGAAGTTTGAAAAGGAGATTTGGTACAATATTCGTCTCATTTTCAACGTAAGAAAATTATTATTTGAAAATGACGGTGCTAAAACGAATTACCTTTCAGAAACGCTATTTCAGCGCTACACGTAGTAAGTTGTTACCCGAAATGGCAGTATAATGGCATGTTTAATATCATTACAATATGAGCGCCTGTTTGCTGAATCAAAAGTTAATTTATGATCTCAACAAACAATATTATTGTGTATATAGCGATATGAATAAAATACTGTATTGTATTGTGATAAATATGGCAATTTTTAGTTTTTGAAATGAGTGATTGTAAAGGGAAAAGAAAAAAAAAAAAAGTAAAGCGACAATAAAAAGCATTGAGCTGGAAATCAAAATGCAGGAGCTCAGACGATTAGATACAGGTGAACAGCAATTTGATATTGACACTGCATTAAAATTTGCCAACTACGACAATACGCACAGTTCTAAAAATTAAGAACAAATAGCAGCAACAGCAATTATTGTACAACCACAATTTCTGCAACAAAAATTACCGTTTCAGAAGCAATGTTATTGAAGAAATGGAAAAACGGTTTACTGAAGACAAATTGTGTGTGAACGTAATATGGCATTAAGTCAAGCAATCGTAACTGAAAAAAAGAGAACAAGATGTGAAGCAAAAGGACCTTTCAACGGATTTTCTGATTTAAATTTTGATTAAAGTTCAAAGGAAAGACGAAATGTCACTGATGCGATAACTTGCTATCGACAACTGCTTGCTGAACAAAACAAGCAAAAGCAGAAGTTAGATAACCTCTTCACAAAAAAAAAAAAAAAAAAAAAAAAAAAACACCAAAGAATCTTCATCACAAACATAACTTCTTAACAGGAACATTTTATTTTTATTTTCATGTTTGTTTGATAATGTTTTGTGGACAAAAATCGATATTAACAATAAATAAGTTTACAATTTATGTAATAAAAAGTATTTAACAATAGATATGTAGTAACCCATTCGTATAACATAAATGTGTGTTTGTGCAAACATAAATTTAAACATATTTGTTTGCTGGAAGGATGACACTGTGTGAAATGCCATAGAATTATAAATCAAATTAATTATTATTATTATTTTAAATTTTAATTCGATTCTAGAAATAATAGCTACCAAAATAAATATATATCTGCTAATCAATAATCGTATTTAAAATAGAACAAGCAATCAGCAACCTATACAACTAGACAAACCTATCGTCTGAGAATATATTGTATTAGTGATTTAAAAAATCATTCATTTAGCCCAATATCCCTTATCTGGTTGAAAAATAAAGATATCTAATTTTTTGAAAAGTTTAAATGGGAAAATAAATCTCCAAATTTCAAAATATAAATATTTATTTCTTTAAAAAATCATACATTTTTTTCCTCCCTCGGTTATATTCTAATAGCACCCAAAGGAAAAATTTCTTGCACAATGGCGTCTCATAAAAATATATGGTTAATATTTTCTAACAGAACAAAAGAAAAAGTAATTTTTCCGAGTACAAAAAACAAATTAAATTCTATCTACTGAGATTACATAGCAATGTCCATATTGACTCACTTTCCTGGTTCATTCTGACAGTTCTCTAAATACAAAAAAAAAAAAAAAAACCGCGGGGGGGGGAAGAAAATTCAGACAATACTTAAGATTCTCCCCCATTGATATTCAAAAAGAAAAGTGCACGAAAGGGTAAAAACATTTATGGAAGCAAAATTAAAAAAAGAAAAGAAAAGAAAGAAAGAAATTCTGTGCCAACACTTACACTCCTTCGTTAATCATCTACAGATTCTTGTTCAGAAAAATCGAAAAAGTACGGCCCCCAATCGATATTTAACTTACAATTAAAACAGAGGCAACCATTACGCAAAATTACGCATCTACTTTAACTATTTAAATAAAAGATGAAAACGGAAAACCTTAACAGCTCTTTCGAGGTCAGTACAAAAGAAGTTCCATAATCTGTGCGCCATTTTGAAAACAGAGTGATGTTAATACAAAAAAAAAAAAAGGAACGACTCTTCCTTTTCCGGTTTTTACACTTTCTCACCCCGCTTGGATTTCCCTTTTACGATTTACTTTACGACTCTTATTTATAGTCTTCAGAAATTGCAGCTGGTGCAAACGGTTTGCGACTTCATACAAAGCGGCTCTTCAGACGTTTGGTAAACGTGCTCGAAAATTGACGGTGAAGTTCAAGAGGAGTTTCTTTATGATGGAGTCACTTTACCCGAAAGGAAAAAAAAAAAAAAAAAACAATTTCATTAGGACGTTTACAGAAAATGAAAAAGTGAGAATCTGTAAATTTACTATCTAATTTTACGGTGAAACAGAGACAATCCGTAAGCTACGCTTTTTTCCCCCTCATTTTTTCAACATATGGACTTGAAAAGTTAGGAAAACGATATGTGGATTATTTGTGAAAGAATGATGGTCATTCTAAGATTTTTCCCTCCAAAGAAAATTATGCATTATATATTATGAAAATGAATATAATTTCCTAAGAGTATTTAACGTAAAGATATTTCCTAAGCCATAACCAACAATCATTTGAAGCTACTGTTTTAATGATGATTTACGTGACTATTAGGCATGATAGAGGACCTTAGATGCGGGTTTAATCTCATATCAAATATTTTTAAGAGAGAGAGAGAGAGAAAGAATTTCTTGGTAGAAGGGGAGAGAGAATTTACTACCTGACTTTTTGATTTTTTATGCCCTCCCCAGCACGCGAAACGAGAGGACTGAAAAACTAAAAGCACTTTTCAGATTTAAAAAAAAAAAAAAAACTCAATATTAATATCACATTTCTAATTTCACTAACCTATAAAGAGCAGATGATTAAAATGTTTAACTATTTTGTTGGATAACTACATTTGATAATTCTTTTATCTTTCGTCTTCTGTATACTTACTTTATCATATGAAATGAAAATTTCAGGTTTTATAAAGGGGGGGGGGCTAGATTTATTGTGTATTTTTTAAACTTTATGGGTTCTATAACCGAGTCTTATTTATTGAGAAATTTTTCTATCAGAAAATTATTTGAAAATTTGGGTCCCGTTTTTTCACATACAAAAAGGGAGAATAGTCTTAATTTTTCTTAAAACTAAAAAAGTTAGGGGGAGAATTAGTTACTTTCTCATCAATATATTAATTTATTCGGGAAAGAATGAAGAGCCTACCACAGAATTTCCAAAATTAAACTTAAAATGCAGCTTTAAAAAAATTAAGAAAATTATTTCACAGAATGAAATTTACATAGTAAGAAAGCTGACTATAAAATATGAAAGTTTATTGAATAGCTAGCAGTATAAACACTAAGATTTGTTATACAGTTAATATTTACTATATGCGATCATTTTTTATCTAAACAAAGAAAGTAAAACACGCGGCCTTCAGTGAATATCTTTTTGGTCCATCCAACATAACTGCAAGTAACGAAAATTTTATTAAAGAATATTGTAGCTTAATAGTTTAAAAATTTCTTATTTTGAATAACCAATGATAAAGAATCATAACATTCACCAATGAACTAGTGTTGAATCAAGACGCACCATTTCCCCCCACCAATACGAATAGAAGCGAATATTTGCGTAAAGCAGCTGCTAGTATAAAAATAATACTTATCCCCGTCATTTGACTTCTACTGCCATGCTTGGTGTGCCTGACATTAACTATTCCACTTTCAGAGAACAAAGGGGAGGGAGGAATTATTTATCAATTTGTGCAGTTATTATGTCACTAGTAAAAGCTAACGTTAAAGAAAAAATATTGTTTTTATTAAAACTCCCCTAGTTTAAGCCGCTGCATTCAATGTCTTCGTCGAAACCAGGTGGCAGAAATGTTGCAGACGAACATCGATATTACTAAGAAAAGTGAGAATTAAAGAGTATTAGATAATAGATAAAATAACTGTTTGATATGTATTAAAGTTCCTATATTAACACTACATAAAGTATCACTTTGAACAATATAAGCGTTATGATACTCGTACAAATCACTGTTACGACTGTGAATAAATAAAAACAAAACTACCACCGCAACTACATACAACCCTGGTGATTTTTACTTGTAAGAAATTGGCCCATGGCCAGAAAGAAATGAATTTGATATATAGACGAAAAAAGTAATAAAAAGAACTCTCCGAGTATACATTACTCGTCTCCAGGATGGGAGTTATAAAGTCTTAAAGAATTTCATAATCCTTAAGCCTTTAAAAATAATTCCAACTTTTTATGAAAAAAAAATTATTTTAAAATTTTTCTTGCATAATTTAAAAACAAATTTCTTCAAAATATTCTAATTATTCCCAGAGATACAATTAAAATATACATATTCGTTACAAGTAAAATTTATTGACGGAAAATTTTAAAGCTCATTTTTTCAAAATATGATTTTTCATCCATTTCGTGCAAGATATCTTTAAAATAATTTAAGATAATCTTACAAAAATTGTACAGCTATATTATCATATTATTTCGCATTAACTGAATTAAATTATTCTGTTTCGTACACATTTTGTTATCTCTTTTCAAGGGTAGCTACATATTAAAATATGAAAAATTTTAAGATAAATTTTCCATAAGCATTTAAGAAATTGAAAACTACGTTAAATGTTTTTAATTCTATTATATTTGTAAGCATTTATTTGTATTACGAAACAAAAATTCTATATCCTGAAGCAAAACCTTTTTTTAGAATTGTGTGCGCCAATCAATATACCATTGAATAATGTGAAAACAAATGTTATCATTAAGCAATATTTTATAAATTACTTAAGATTTTTATGAATATTTAAAATTAATTTGTCAAAGGACAAATTACAAACTATCAGAAACAAACAAAAAATTGTATCATTTCATTAGAATTTTAAAAACATACATGAATGAAAACTCGAAGAAAAAAGTATGAAGAAGACTCGAAGAATGGGGAAAGCATGCTCGTTCATTACATTTAACAGTCGTATGACTCCTTTAACCTGAATTGCACGCAGCATGTACCATGCAAAACTTGATAGAATAGTGTTTGTTATAGCTTATTTCCTTCAAGGGTTCACAATGAATCCTGCTTTGGTCAGAAAATAATAAGTGAGATATTAATAAGCTGCAGTTAGCTTGAGAATTTTTTTAATGAAAGTGTAAAAATCAAATTTTGGAGAATAAGAAAAATTACATCTAATACACTTCTTTCAGAATAGGGAATTAATTCCAAATGACAAAATTCAAGGAGTTACAATATTGATTGTAAACATGAAAGTTTACGTAATGGATGGTAGAGACATTTTAGCAGTCACTGTGGTTTTCTTTTTAATTTTTTAAATAGTAGTGTGTATTTTGTACTATTAAAAATTCGTCAAATGAATCATGAACAAACGAAAATAATTGAATTTCTGCAATACATTTTTGAACAATAAACCCATAAAAATACCAATTTACAGAATGATACTTCAGAAGATGGAATTCGAAGAAAACAAACATAGTGAACATCTAATACAAAAATAATCTGCAAGATAAAAGGTAGTTTGGTAGGCATATAATTTAAAAGAGACTTTATCTATCTCTTTATTTAACAATACTTACAAACACATAAAAACTATTTATATTGTTAGATACGAGACATATAACACAAAAAGATTATAATGGAAGCAAGAGAACACAATACATGCAAATATAAAAAATGCAGCACAAAAGGTAAATTCACAAAAGTGAAAGCAATAAGAAAACAAAAGAAACAAAAATTTTAAGTAGAGAAAAAATCAGTGACAGAAATAATAAAATCATTTTGGAAGACATAAGCAAATAAATAAATATCGTTTTATTATTAATTACAACAAAAATTAAATTTTAAAACTTAAGTTCTTAAAAATACCAATTTACTCAAGTAACAAACCTAGCGAATGCTGAATTCAAAAAGTAATCTCCCTCTCTCTGTATGTATGTATGTATGTATATATATATATATATATATATATATATATATATATATATATATATATTACACATACATACATGCATACATACACGAGATATGAGGTAGTTTTTGTAAGTCAAATAAATTTAAATTCTAACGTCCTAACAAAGTAAACAACATATTTTTTTAACAAATATATATAAAAAAAAATCTAGAGTGTTATGCCTAAAGATAGAGATAATAAAATAATTTTAAAAGGCATATAAGTGCAAACTTCAAAAAACAAATAGCTAGCTATTATTATTAAAACGAAAATTAAATTTAAAAATTTCGATTGCAATTTTAAAACAATTAAGTTTGCAAAGATATTTTATGAAATATCTATCTTCTGCAAATACTTCAAACTGCGTTCCGCAGTATTTCCAAGTTTCCGCGAGTAAAAATAAAAATTGGAAAAGAAATTATGAAACATCCCCACAAGTTGATTATTATAATTTATTATCTAAAAATACTTTAATATACATTTAGTTATCTTTGAAAATTAATCAGAAGCGTGCTTCGTGTAGGGACTGTCAAAGTCCGTAACGCGACGTCAGCAGTGACGTACGTGCAAAAGAAGTTCCGGATTTTCAATAGTTCAATCAATGTGTATGCACATTAAATGCACATTCGTTGTGGAGTTCGTATAAACGCGATGATCTAGTTATAGTCGAGCTGCCGTTGTGTGCTCCGTGAAAAATCTATTTTAACGTATATGGGAACAAAAGCAAAATATAGAAACAAATTAAATATAGAATATGAAATGCAGAAGACAACAATAGAACTAGACTTCGTCAGTTTGTGCAAAAAAAAAAAAAAAAAAAATGTAAGCACACTACAGTCACTAAATATAATGCAAGGGTAAGTGATACCTGGAGCGCAAGCTAAAGCTATTAATGAGTAGATTAAATCAATTTTATATTTAGAATTTTTATTAAAAAATACAATACTTTTCTTTCGTTGTTTTTACATAACATACCTACAATACAATGATCTACTTTGAATATTATATTAAGATATATTTTTCTTTGGTGGGATGGAGTTTCCCAAAAAAACCTTATAGTTAGTTATAAGGGTTCCATGAGTTGACAAAGTTTGAAAAACACTGGTATAAAGCAACTAGCATATGGTTTTTTTAATATCATTTTCAAAAGCGAAAAGAAAGAAGTTTTTCAATTTCAGCTTAAAATAAGACTCTAAAACCATGCAGTTCAAGAAAACGTTAAAGTTATTCAATTGCTCGAAAGAAAACGCCGCAAAATTAAAACTGAAAATGTGCAGTACGATTTAATGGAATATCTGGATGACTAGGGGATAGTTGACAATCCGTTAATGGCTTTGTTTATTTCCAAGAATTGAAGAGAATTCTCGGTTCAGAACTCGAAATTAATTAGTGAATGTGAGACGAGAGAAATTTGAGGAATTTCGGCAACGAAATTTCAGAATATTTCTACAAAGTAGAAAAGTATTAGAACATGAACATAAATAATTCGATAGTTGACAGCACATAAATGGCTTACTTTCGACAAAGAAATTAAAAACCATATGTTTTTCCTATTATGAAAATTTATTTTTTAAACATAAGCATAACAGGAAAATTAATTAAAAGGTATCAATCCAAGATACATTATTTAATGACCAATTAATTATTAAGTTTTAATGAACCACTTAAAGACTCTCGGGTAAAAATTGCAAATCATTTCCAAAAAAATTTAGTATTATTTTAATTAAATACCATCATTAAAAGAGAAAATCGGAGGGAAAATAATTTTCAGATTCTTTAATTAGGTTAATTTCATGGCACCCAATTAAGTTCCATAAAATTGCCATGCATTTGCAATTTTGAAATGACGGTAATATTAAGAGGATAAAGAATGTTATTTATGCTGATTAGTTTAGTTTAATTTTTTTACTAACGTCGCACTAGAAGCAACACGAGGGCTATTGGCTTTACAAGAAAGTAATGCCACCACTCGGAGAACTATTTAAACAATATTTCCCAAAATAGGTACTTTAAATGTGTAGGCTAGTAAACAATATCTTTTAATTTTGCTTGTATTTTAGAAAAATAGCCAATTGGATAACTTGGGTCTTAAGAGGTTCATGTATGGGGTTTAATTGCGTGCATCTATGTTAATAGTTTTATAACTTAGTTACACTAAATTAAATTTTTATAATTGCATAGATCTCATGTGGTATAACTGCACGGCATAATACTTCATACAGTCTAACTAAAAACATAAAATTTTCAGTATTTATAAGGGGGAAAAGATCCCAGAAAGAAAAAAAAAAGGATAAAAAATAATTTTAAATGTTTGCAATGGGAGAAAAATTGCTTTTTGATATCCTTTTTACCAGATTTAAACAAAAAAAAAGTACAGGACAAACTTGTCCTAGTCGGATGAATTTGAACCAGATCCGGTCAAGCAAACAAAAAAAATCTGGGTTAACCGGAGAATAAGGAAAAATGAAATAAAACACACAAAATCATGTTTATATTGAGCAAATCGAGGTATGAATCATATTTAAAGAAGATAAAGACGACTACTTTGTGAACAATAGACGAGCACTTAAAGTTTGTTTTATTGCATTTTCTGTTGAAACCAAGGATGTAGTACAACCTTTTTGCTTCCCTGGACAGTATTGGAAGCAGACGATTAGTTTGGGGCCGCGCGAAATAAATCAAACTCTAGAGGCATTAACAATAACTCACAAGAAGAAAAGGAAAAAAAAAAAAAAAAAAAAAAAAAAAAAAAACGATAAATTTAGAGTTAACTATATTACGTAATTTAACTTTTTCATAAATAATGATTTTTGTGTTAAATAAGATGCAACATAGAATTAGATTGATATTATTTCATACATCTCATAAAACATTTTATTACAAATCTTATAAGAATTAAGGCAGCGAAAAATCATACAATTAATGCGATATTTGGCATAGTGAATACTAGAAACTAAGGCATCAATATTTGGTTCGATAGAAGTGGTTGCAATTTTAAAGGAATTCTCAAGATCTTCATCCTTTATTTTGAGGGAGGGGGGTTCTAGTTTTAGATTACTTCACTCTTGAAAACGGTAGCTCACAAATATACGTGATTCCGAACAATAATGACATTAATAGTGAAAGATGTGTGGCTGCGAGGGATATTTGTCTTTGGGCAACTATGATTTAAAAAAGTAAAAAATAGATTTTATGAAATTTCTCTTAAGTTATACTCGTATGTCAGATTGCAACTTTATGCATTTTATTAGAAAATTTGCAGGCAGCAAATATATATGGACTGAAGTAGCAAATATAAAAATAATAAAACATTTGTTTATTTTTTCGAAAATCCTGAATTATTTTCAAATTCCTGTATCAAAGGAAGTTAACTTGACTAAAAAAAGGCAATTTGGCACAATGGCTCTTGAATTAATTTTATTGTGTTTTATTCTTGAAGTGAGTAATTCTCTTCTCCGCATTCCCTTCTCAGGCCGCATTGATAGGTGTTCTGGGGGGGGGGTACACCCTTGTTTTAGACAATGTAGCACAGTATGCCATTTGTCACAGGTAATAAAGAGGTGTAACTAAAGTAAAAATATTTAGTATTGACTTTGAACAGAATAACTGTGAAGTCCCAATCCTTTCTCCTACTTTCATGCATTCTTAGCAAGAAGATTTCAAAACAGAAAATAATTTTTCAAAATATATGGATGTCAATGTTATTGTAGAAATTTGCACATCGCTTCCGAAATTAAAAATATATATTTAAATAAAACTCTTCGTGCAAACCAATACGGGTTATCCAGAGATCCGATTTAATGGGTCCGACTTAATAAGGTTCTACAGTACTTGTAATATTCGGTAAAAAAAAAGAAATTTAAAAAAATCACATAAAATCGAAACTTTTTTATAAGAGATTTTATTACATTTTTTTTTTTTATTCCGCGTAAAAGTAATTTTCAAAACAACTGGGACAATTTTTCTCGCATAACTTTTTCTCTCTCCTTTATTAGAGTATACGGATCCCCAATAGTTATGACACTGGTAAAGTTAAATGTAAAAATTTCACCTTCAAAACTCTCGGCCCAAATGTAAAATGTATACTAATTATTATTATATATCTGCTGGGGTAAGCAAGAGAGAGCTTTTAAAGTATTTTTTTTTAAATTTAAGAAAGGGGTTTCCTCCCCCCCCCCCCTGTTCTCTTCAAATGTAATAGCTACGAACAATTATACAAGTTTTAAAACAATCTTAAAAATCAATAAAAGGGAATATAATAAACATGAATCCTTAAATTTTTTGCAATACAACATTTAGTCGAAAGTTTTTCGTAATTTTTCCATGGATTTCCATATCCCATCTGTTACCGTTTTATTTTATTAAAACATAATAAAAAAATTAATAAGATTTGAAGTACTGTATTTATTTTCACTCAATTATTTATTTTAAAAAATCAACCCAAAGATCAACGCATACTGAAAACTAAGTCACCAACATGTTACGCGTGCCTAAGATTGCTTACCCTGATACATTTACTTTAAATTGACTATATCACTCAATAATCAACAGATCGTTCTACATGGCTCGACAATTTATTATGTTTATCTTCAATTACTTTATTCATACGCAGAGATCAAAATGGCTCCTTGAACTCGAAAATGATACTCTTTGAACAGGATTTTCTTGAATCAATTTGCTCGATCTGAAAGAATGACTCTTTTGAACGCGATTGGCTTGTTAGTGAGCGAAACAACTCAAAGAAATCACGGAGCTGAACATTTTAAATCTCAAATTTTATCAGGAAGCGAAGAAAAAAATAAGTTAACAAGTAAACACGAATTATTTAAACAGTTAACTGTAGACAGAGTAAACAATTCAACACGCTCATGCATCGTTTTTGATATTTACAGCTGATTAAATAAAATCTAATTTTAACTTCATTTTGAAACACTTTACATCCGGAAAAAGTTGTAAGCTAAAAACAGAAAGGCTATTTTTTTTTTTTTTTTTTTTTTGTAGAAAATACATGTTTATTTGTACTTACAGTAGGTTTCGGAGAAATTATCGGAATTCAAAATAAGTATTTATTTGAAATCGAATTTACCAAGTGTAAAGATACAAAAGAGAAGGATAAAAATAGTGGCACAAAATGTTTCGTTATACTATTTTAAAACAAAGATTTTGACTATAATTCTGCATTTTGTTGCAAGATTTTTTTAATACTGCTGAAAAGCTATTCAAATTCCAAAAACCACTCCAAAAAAGATGTAAGTTGAATTAAATACAATGATTTACTTTTTTATTAAATAAGTGGTTTTTTTTAATTCTTTTTTCATTTTTGAAGTAAAAGGAAACAAATCAGAACAAAGATTGGAAAAATATTAATGAAATACTTTAGACTGTACTAAATTAAAGATTTGATAAAATAGGCTCTCAAAAAAGGAAACACAATCTTAAATCTAGAGCTGTGTCTAACTTGCTTCAAATTTTTTTGTTTTTATTTTTTTAATGAAAATTATGTATATTTCAATGGATGCAACTCCTCTACTACAACATGAGGAGGAGAAAGACAAGCCGATCCTTCCAATGGATGCAACTCCTCTTTTCCATCGAAGATTTTATTGCTAGGAAGTCAGTATTACAACTGATATTATTAATAAAAACCTCTACCTTTCTTTTTTCTTTTTTTTAATTGCATGACTGCCATTACTGATTTCTTTACACGTACTCCAACGGCCGAGTACTCTCTGGAGTTCGCGTACACCACCGATTGGGAACTGCTACTTTATATAAATAAGAATAGCAAAAAAATTCGAGAGTTTAAGATATTCGGACATGTGGCTTTATATATGTAATTTATAATAATTCGAATCTTTACTCTAGCCGAAACTAATACATAAAACATGGGAATAAAAATAAGGCTACTTAAAAAAATCTTTTTTTTAAAAAAAAAAAAACTTTTATAATATAATACACTCTTCAAGAGAAAAATAAAGAAACACAGACCACCTAAATACAGTAGTAAAAAAAAAAGAGGGGAAAGAAGGGGGAGAACATGAGCGTGTTATCTGACTGTTATTTAAATGAACGTATATTTCAAACACATTTTGTTTGGCTTTCTGAAAATACCCCTCCCTTTCTTAGCAGCTTAAAAAAAGATTACCTCAGACAGCTGGATAAAATCGATGTCGAAAATAACATAATCCGGACATATCCCTGGAAGAGTAATGTACAAAGTATGGGCATTAACATATCAAGCGAAACGTGAACATTAGAATAAATTTGAATCTCGCACTTCCGAGAAGGTTTCGGAACGACAAAAGCATTTTTCAACTCGCAGGTGTCAAAATTGAGGAGAAATTTATTCTCAAAGCTCACGACCGATTGATTTTTTCTCCCTTTTTCTTTTTTAAGACCCGAAGTGTTTTTGCTCATTTATCTCTTCCTAAAATGGAAGGGGAGACATCCGTAGTTCGGCATTTTGATACATTGCTGACTTCAAATATTGTGTGTGTTCAGGCTTTCTGAGAAAGTTCTATGCAACCTACAGATATGAATGGGAAAAAGAAGGGAAATAAATCCGACAATGAGGTTGAACTATGTTTTGAAGAGTATTACGGCCGTGGTAGCCTGGAGGTCATGGTCGCGAACTCAAAGCCAGCGTTGTTTCGTTCAGTTGCCGGGGGACGGGACTGATGAACGTTAAATCTCTCGAGGCTCCAAATCTCCCCATAGACGTGGTGTGGAAGTTTCGAAAGGAAGGCATCAGCTCAAGTGTCGTCTTTTGACTGAGGTTCAAAATTACGAGGTCCATCGCCAATAGCCTTCGTTTTGCTTCTAGATGCGAAGTTAATAAATTATCAATCAAATTGAAGGATATGAAAAAATAACTCGCATTCCAGAAAAGGAAGCGAATAAAAATATTCTTCTCGGGAAAGAATGTCAGTGGTAAGAAAATCCATTACAAGTCATATTTGGTTATTTGGTTTCTGAGTAGAAGAAAGGCTGATAGAGTATAGATGTATGATCTGATATTGAAACTGGAATATGCTTTTGACGGATATGAAAAAATATCCGGGATTCCTGAAAAGAAACGAATACAAATGTTTTCTAGGTACGTCAGTAGCAAAAGGTAATAAAATCCACTACTAGGTATATCTGAGTATTTGATTTCAGAGAACATGTTAGTATCGATCCGTTGTTCTCACTATTCTGAATTCCGGGAACTTATTTTCCTCAATCTTTGTTTTTGGGTAGCTAGGACACTAGAATCCTAAGAATTTTCCTTTTCATTTCATTTTGTTGTTATAAACAGGAGGCGCTACATAGATTCCGTATATGCTCTCCCAGAATTTCATAAATAGAACGTTTGCAAAATTGAATCTTAAAATTGTAAACATACAGGATACAGAAAAATATCGTTACTTGCGCTTCCTCGGAATTTTGTTTTTCAGGAATGCTGGTACACTTTCCTCAAAATCTACTGTACTTTTTACATAAAGTTGATATTTTCCGTAAATGAGTTATTTCCGACACATCGAACTCATTTTTTTTTTTACTATAAATACTCACCTATTTTAAAAATTAATAATATGAGCATAAAAATAAAGGGAAATTTGAGCGATTCAATTGAAATTGTAATTATTAAGTCAACGAGAAAGTTCTATCCGTTTGTGAAGTGAAAGAAAATAATATACTTTTCATACATTTAATAATATTTATTGTACAATATAATTTCCATCGTTACTAGGATTGGTCTACAAATATTCCAGATGGATGCATATATATATATATGTGTGTGTGTGTGTGATATGTAAAGGTGATTCACCTTACAAAAACAGATACACAAGTATACAGATATGTCAACGTTAAAATATGAATTACATGGCTTTTGATTTAAGATAAAAATGACAATATTTTAAATATGGCGAAAAAAGTCCCCCCCCCCTTTATTAAAGATGTCTCAGAAGCCTTAAAGCAGGGGTGATCAATCTCTTGGGAATCAAGAGTGCAATGAAAGGGGGGGGCATACTTTTCGCGCGCAAAAAAAAAAAAAAAAAAAAAAAACCCTCCCCATTATTGAAGACGAAAGAAATAGAACTATGTCATAGGCACATTGGGCGTGCGGGATTGGTCACCCCTGCTCCAGAATGTTTTATTTAAAAAATTTATATGCCAATATCGATATATACTATATATATTATATATATTATATCGATATATATTATATTTGGACTGTTTTTACACGATAGATGCGTTCCCGAAGAATATGTGTATAAAAGTCGTGTAAAAAATACATTGCATCTATGGAAAAATGGAAAATTCGTTCCAGTTTTAAGAAATCAGCAAAAATAATATACTTTTTCGCATTTGTTATAGGTGAAATATGTGACATTCTGTAAGGGCTACCAAAAAATATTTTAGTTATAATTAATGAAACAAAATTTTTAAAACTATAACTTACCATTTATTGACTTTTACGCAAAATTAATAAATATACAAGTCTCATTCCTCATTGGGAATGTGATCAAAACGTAAATCAGATAAAAATGCAGATTTAATGGTTGGCTCGCTTGTTCTCATCGTTTTTCGTGTTGAGGGGAAGCCATTTGTTTAAATAGTTTTTTCCCCCCTGAGACTTGTTTTGAAAAGTCTGAAACGGGTGCGCATTTCAGTCATATCAAAACAAGTGTCGCAGATGTTTTCACTTTGAACACCAGACTCAAAATGCAGAGAAATCAGACAAAATTCCATATGGAATTTTATGAAAATCGCATTACGTTCCAATGTCGCAGTTATTAAAATAAAATTAAAGCAAAATTTTCTTTTTAGAATTTGGATCGATCGTGTTAAATCGAAATAAATCGTGTAAAAACAGAACCCCCCCCCCCCCCCCTGATTCGTGTTAAATCAAATTCGTGTATGAGAAGTTTGTAAAAAACAGAATTCGGGCACAGAAATTCAGTGTATATAAAAAGATAAATTATTTTAGCTTTACAGCGACGATTAATTAACGAACAGATATGCACACACAATATTTATCTAGATTGAAAGGGGAAGCAAAGAAACTAGCACGGGGGGAAAAAATCTTCCTAGATTACATCCAGCGGTCAGATATTTGTTTGCAAATATATCTTTCAGCAAGATGGGTACAGCCATTTTCATCGTCAGAAGAGATAATGTACCTTTGATGAATTACGCTACCAGAAATGACGTGTTTAAATGTAGGCAATAGTTTATTTTCAATAAACAGAAGAATTATCTTTAAGAGCACTATAATACTGCGATGCTTGATTTTATCGAGTCACTATATATACGTAACATTCTTTTATTTAAAAACGTTATCATTAATTTTTTTTTTTTTACATCTCCTGAAATTCCAGTTCAAATAGATAAGAGGTGGTCGCCAATTAAGAATTATTTTATCCATTCTACTACAACTAGGAGATTCTATAAGGAATGGAAAATATCATCCAAGTTTCTTCTTACAAATTTTTGAACATAATTAGAAGTAGAATCTCTTTCAAATGGGTACTACAATACAGTGGATACAAAAGATACGACAATTTAAAAAAAAAAAAAAAAAAAAAAAAAAACTATTTACCTTTTAAAAATTATTTCTAGATAATTTATAAATGGTTTAAAATAAAATTTCATAAAACATAACATAGTTAAGCTCAGAAGAGAAAGAAGAAGCAAAATTTAATGCTTTAATGTAAAAAAAAAATTATGTATTCAAATTTTGTCATCGATCAGTTATTGTAAAACTACAATAAAATAAATACATTTTTTTAAAAAATTCACTTGCATTTGAAGACAGTAAGAATTTTTCAAAACTCGATTGAACTAAATGAAGCTGAGACGTTTTCAACGAGGAAAAATGAGCTTATGTAAAGCCAAGTTTATGTATTACTCATTTTTTTTAAATCAAATGCAATGGGGATAATATGTTATCTGGTTATGTAAAGAAAATCACATTTATATACATAAACAGTTATACATGAGCAATTAATGATCAATAACTGTATTTACATATGTAAGTCGTGTACATCTTGCATAAAATTCACAACACAAGAAACTTTGAAAATTCGCAGAGGACCTATAAACTTAATATTTTACTTACTGAACATAATTATAATTCCAATCTCCCTTTATTTTGATATAAATATACATTAAAATTTGAAATGTATGAAGATAAAAGTTCGTTAATCTTAAAGGAAATAATCGCATTTTATAATGTGCAAAATATCAGTACTGTGGATGAAGTAGATTTTGAAGAAAGTGTACCAGAATACTAAAAATACACATTTTTTTTTCTAGGACAAAAACAAATAAAAAAAAAATTTCTCAATGATGTGACACACGTTTAAAATTTTTCAACGTTCTCTTGACCAAATTATCATAAATAATACATCAAAGCACCCTTTAACTTTCAACAGTAAAATCAAAATATATAAAATGTGAACCATTTAAAGATCTCAATGACCTCACTGACTTCAGAAAGTTAAAATTTATCAGTTGATTACCTTTATTCAATATTTAGAATATTCAGAAGAAACATTTTAAGAGAGAGAAATATATACGCCTTCGAATAAAAAGTTATGTCCTTAATGTTGCTGAAAAAAAAAGAAGGAGTGGGAAATCATTCGAAGATTCATTCACAAGAAAAACATTCTTCAGAGGGGAGGAAGGCAGTGGTAGATCAAGAGTCGTGTGGGGAAAAAAAGAGGGGAATAAAAGAGAAGACAAGACTTAACACGCAAGCCATCAAACCACGAACAACTTCCATCATTTGAAATGTCTGGAGAAACGAGAGGGCGGTTGAGATTCAATAAAGCTATCGAGGGAGGTAACTAGTTTTATTCTAATTTAATTTGTATCAAAAAGAAATATGAAAAGATGCGCAATGATACAGTGTATCAGATTCAAGGCTATTTGAGGAATCGATCACTTATAGAAGGGTTCGGTTCTGTCTAGCCGGGTTGAGGGAGTGGTTTTTAAATCAAGTTTTGCGGCGCCTCTTTGCAAGACCTTTTCATGACAATTCATTCATATTTCTTCACAGTTGCAATTACAAACATCCAATTAATGGTCAATAGATAAAAACATAACACAGATTATCAATAGATAATCTTTATCTAAACAGGATGTACGCGATTGTCTCTGAAAGAAACAGCCACTCGCTGAATATACCATTGTGATTAGGTATTGAAATTTTGAGACTTTTTCTATTGCCGGTAAATCAGCGAAATTTTCTAACAAAACCGGTTTACCGGTAAATTACCGCGAATACTTTAAACCGTATATTTAAGAGAAAAATTCATAACGATAAGCCTTTTATTCGACTCGCATTCTGTAACAAAATTACTTGAAAATAAACTGTATTCTGAATATACATAATGAAAATAAAATTCAACAATTTCATAACAAATTATAATACTTGATCATAAATAATTTTTCACAATGAAAGCAAGTATAAAATATGTAATTAAATACATATTCGATTATTCAACCTGTTTTAAAAACACTTTTGTATCCTAACTGTCCTCTAATTATAATGTAAAATAATCACTGTACGTATGAAAAGCTCTTTCAGATTCCACACTAGTTGGCTCAGTAAATATTAAAAAAATATATACTGTTTCAGAATATATTCCTCTCGTGTTTTCCTGTTTAAAATACTTCTATTCTTTTCCAACGATTTTGTTAATATTTTTCATTCGCTCGAGCGTGCATGGGCCATGTACAGAGGTGAATTACCATGTACAGAACTGCTCCCCATAGCGACAACGGCCCAGCAGAGTGTACAAAAATAATAATTATGCATATAATTTACGGAATTACCGGTATAAACAATATATCCGGTAATAATATAAGGCTGAAATTTCCAATTTAAAAGTAAACCGGTTTACCATTTCGGCATTCCTCAAATGTAACTAAATTGAACAGGGATTGGCTAAATTGGAACTCACTAAATTGAACTAGGATTGGCTAAATGAGAGAGAAAACATTCGAAAATAAGAAAAAATTTTAACCTTTGATATTTATTAAAAATTTATCACCGAACAATACGCAATATTCCAAGATACGGCAGAACACGCAAAAAATACTTGATTGCGAAATAAATTATTTAAAATTCAACCCGCTTTCTGGAGTGGTTGATTAAACCCTACGAAATTTACCATTAAAAAAAAAGCAAAATATTAATCAATATTCTTATTTGCCAAAGGCAAAAATTCCAACCAGTTTTGATTTAGAATTACAGCTTTTTTTTTTCTCCTTACTTTCAACCATTTAAATTCTTAGCATTATAAAACAATAATCAATCGGTTCTTACAGCATTTTCTTAAGAAAACTGAACTACAGATAAGCAACTGCAATACCGTTTGCCCCCAGGGGATGTTTTATTATTAAAAATATTTTCTTTCTTCCGAATGCTTCAATTTGTAGAATAACTAGAATAAGACTGTAAACGACGTAATAGAATAAAATAGAATCATACATCAGTTTTTAATTAATTTTTATAAAAAATGAAAAAAGAGAGAGAGAAATCGAGTCCACACACACCACAATTAGATTCCTTTTCAGAATAATTTATTGTGTATAAATATTAATGTACAATTTTTATCATAACATCTATCGCCCCGAGAGCTGAAAACCGATTCTATCTGAATGTAGCTTTTTATCAGTCAATTATTTCAATGTCATTTAATATTCAGAATTAAAGCAACACTCAATAAACTCACTGTTATACACACTTAAGTATATATATATATCGTTAAATCTCTCGAAAATTGCGGAGAAAAAAGTCTAATATGGCATGAGATGGATCATAATAAATCTAACAGATTTAAAGGAGAAACATGAAAATACTTCAACACATTAATATTCACTGAATTCGACTATATGCACTGTAAATTCTAAGTATCTTTGGATAAATTTGTTTAGTTAAACACATCAAAGTTTGCTTTTTTATTGTTTTGTCTCTCCCCTCCTTGTTCTTTATTATAGAATAAATACACTAGTGGACAAAATTGTGAAAACCCTTGCAAAAAGGGGCATTTTTCTAGTTTCCTGGCTCATAACACCAATCCTTTTGGAATAATACCACAAAATTATACATCAATGGATAGGTAATTTAATCACGCATGTAATGAAACAACTTTTATAAAGAAATTTTTAAAACAACGACACTTACAAAGAAAAAAATCGAGATGTATAGCAATAATAGGATATGCATAAGTTCTCACAATGTCAGTGAATATTCAGTTGGAAAACCTTAACCTCAATTTCACAATAGGAAATTATTGGATAGTGAAAGCGGCGGTAAGAGAAAAAGATATATTAGACATAGGAGAAGATAGCAGAATTAGCCAGATTGACAAGCCCACTCTATTGGTACTCGTAATTGTGAGACGATATTCTAAGAGTAAATAGCTGCCTCGGATCCTGATACTAGAAGTCTACTGAACTCGGAGCCAGTTGAATCAAGCCTACTTTTTGGATCATTTAAATAAGTAGAATTCTCATAATAATATATGTGACTAAGGAAGCAAATAAGAAAACGTCCCACATTAGTAAATTATTCTTATTTTGTTCGTTCTAAAATAGAATAAAGTGGTTAAATATTATATTGACAATTCATTTATTGCATTGTAGCGTCTACGCTTCATTATTCAACTAAATAGAGATTTTAAAGTTTAATTAAATAGTCAAAAATGCGAACAGATCCAATTGAAGAGACGTCAGAAAAAGGATAACACAGTTTATCAACTTATCTTCACAGAATATATATGAATGGTCGCTCTCTCTCTCTCTCGAATCCCTCTTGATTCGTTTAAAAACTATCTTTTATTTAAACAACTAAGCCATATGGTACCAATTTACTCGTACCGAGTGAGACACTTCTCGCGTGCAAAAGATTCGACTCTTATTACTCTAACCAGGAATCACTTCAACCAATCTTACAACAAACGATTAATTATAACAATTCACTTTAAACGACTTACAATCATCTATAAGCTTCTCGTTTTCATCTGTTTCTTTTCTTCCTTTTAATTCTGATTCGTTTATATATCACTATCCCTAATTCCATTGATTACACTTCTTACCTTGATCTAATTTGCTTAATCACATTTCATTTGGCTGACAAGAAGTGGGAATTTTATGCAATTCAAATTATATACAAAAAATCCCAAATGTTAGTGAAGAGAAAACCGCGAATAGCTCAAAGTCACAGCGTCACTAAGGCTCTCAAATATTAATAATGACGCTAATTCGTAACAAATTTCTTTGATTTAAAAACTAAACAAACCACAAAACTTATACACAGTATTACATCTGTTTTAAGAAACACATTACTCACCGTTGAAACTCCAAAGTTAGAACTATTTCCATCTAATTTCTTTTTTTAAATGTTTTTCAACAGTTTAAAAAATTACAAAATATTAAGCGTAAAAAGATAGCAAACTTTTGTTAGTGAATAATTACAAACAGGAAGACTTTTTTTTGAGCAGTTTCAATATATAAGATATTCATCTCTTATAGCAAAAGATATTCTTCATGTAATAAAAGCCACTCTTGAGAGAAAAAACAAGGATGTAAATTTTTTAACATAAGGCAAACAATAAATATGTTTGAACGTAACATCACGAAGATGAGACGGAAAGGTTATCATCATAATCGTGCATCACGAGAAATTGAATCGATAAAACGTATGACGTAGCAAATAGAAACCAAATACAAACACTACTGACGAACAGTGGCGTAACTGGAGAGGGGGGGGGTTCTGTTCTTGGGGCAGCATTAAGAGGGAGCCAAGTTAAAGTTACAAAATTTTAGAATGAAATGTTTTTCATTCTTAAATGCATTAAAAAGTAAATAAAAAAACATTCACATACACAATCCATCACTCAATCAGTGTGACAATATCTTTTTCCTATTAAGATAGTCTCTGATTCCGAAGCACTTATTATAGTTCTAAGGACGCAACAAAAAATAATTTATCTCCTCCACTAATCTAACAAGCTGGACTCCCGCCCAGAAACATTTTTTATGTCATAGCGAAGTTACTTTGACTCGAAATTTAGCGAAACACTAAAAATGCGAGGGTGGTACAAAAACTACTTGTATTTGAAGACAGATGGCATCATTAAGGTAAATTGGTTACCACTGGGTGCTGCCATCTGTTAAACGAAGCCGAAATAAATTTAACACTGATTAATAAGTTAGTTTTGATTTGGTAATCATTTGTTGCCAATTTAAAATTTGATTGTAGTCGACGTCATTTTGTGTCGAGCTGTCACCACTGATGGGAACTGGATTCATCCTTAAGCACCGGAAAGCATGCAACAATCAAAAAGTTGTTTTGCTTCCGGTGAATCTTTCCCCAAAAAGGCGAAGATGGTCTCATCGGGCGGAAAAAATTTTTGACGCAGAATTTCTGAGCTGCGAAATGCGTCATGATCCCGAATACGAGTAACTGGGACTTAGCTGTCTAGTGAATCATGATGCTTACTAAAAACAAATCATTTTCAATGCTAGGAGCATCATCTCTTGGAATTTCTAAAGACTTATTGAACGATCCTCGTATATGCATTAAAGGGCTTTAAAAAATTAAAATGTTTAAGATTATTTCATATAATCAATATGAAGTTTTTTTCTTCTTAAATTACTATTATTTTAAATACATTTAAAAATAATTTCTTTCCCTTCCCCATCGCATTTAGGCAAACAGGAAAGGTTCTTCAGCTCACCCTGGTTCAGTTCACTTCAAAATCGTCAGTTGTACCCGGGCGCTGAAAGTTCTAGCAACGCCTCAGTTGAAACATATCATGTAAAAGCTTTCATCCAATATAGGAATGAATTCTAAAAGGTACTTAACCACAAACGGTGAGTATCGAAAAAATTTATACGTATTTAAAGTTTACATTGATTGATTTAAATAACATAGATTATGTGTATGTGTTTCGAATAAAATCTATAATTTTGAAATTTATACTGATCCATTACAGGATATAAAACTAAGGATAAGTTTGTGCGAGATATAATTATTTTACTACATTCTTTACGCTTCACTTGTAAAATTATTGGAAGAAGACTTAATAATTTCCAATATTTTCTTTTGTTTTTTGGCGAAATCTGTACTAACGGGAGATAATTAATTTTCAAAAAAAAAAAAAAAAAAAAAATCAGTCGTTTAAGCAGGGTAATTAATCATAATACCAAAGCGTTCGAGTAATTGTTTTCTCTCTCCCTCCATTTTTCACACATTTCAGGAAAGAAAAGACAAGAAATACATCGATGAAATTATTTTATTTACTTCCACAACTGTTCCACGAGCGCTCAGCGTATTAAACTAAATTTAAGTCATTTATAAGCGTTTCATTCCTTATTAAATAAAATAGACTTCAGAACATTTAGAAGAGAACAATATGAATTTAAAAAATGCTTTCCGCTTACATGAAATTATTTGCTGATTTCTGAATTTCAATAGCAATTATATTCGTATTGTTCGTTTGAAACTGTGTTGTTATTCGCACTGTATGTTATTTTTCAGGGAGTTTATATTCTACGCTCTTTTTTGTTTATAAACAGAGATGGATGAAATTTAAAACGAGTTCCTCTTCTTAGGGAGAAAAAAACTTATCAGTATTAATTTGCAGCATTTCAAGTCAATAAACAAGAGATTTCGTCAAAACGCTTAAGGGCAGCGTTTCCCAGCCTTATCAGCCCACTTATCTTCACTTAGTTCGACTCTTTTTCCGTACTCCCAACCCCGAATACTACAGGCACCCCTGGTCCCTTCAATCTGCTTCACCAATTACAGAACATGAAAATTTCTCCAAAAAAAAAAAAAAAAAAAAAAAAAAAAAAAATTAAAAAAAATGTCATTTTTTTATTTTTAAAAATTTTTTTAATATTAAAATTTCAAAAAAAAAAAAAAAAAAAAAAAAAGTAAATTGAATTAAATAAAATGGTCTAGTTTTTCATTAAATAATTTTTTATATATATTTCTGAAGTAAGCAAACAAATTAGCACAAAGATCTGGGGAGGGGCAAATTAATGAGATATATGGGTTGATTAGTTGGTTGGTTTTATTAACGTCGCACTAAAAGCAACGCCAGTGCTATAAACGACGATCCTCGTAATTTTGAACCTCGGTCAATTTACGAGGACCACACCTGAGATGGAAACTCCCTCTCCTAATTTCTACACCACGCTAACGGATGGACTTTGAGCATCGACAGATTTAACGTGGAGATATTTGAGACTGTACTGAATAACAAAATTTAGAAAAATCAGGCTCAAAAGAGGACAAATACTATCTCAAATCTGGAGTTGCGCTTAATTTGCTTCAATATTTATTTTCTTAGGAAAATTATGTATATTTCAGCGGATGCAACTCCTTTTATACAACATGAGGAGGAGAAAGACAAGCCGATCCTTAAAGCGGATACAACCCCTCTTTTTGCATCGAAGATTTTATTGCTAGGAAGACAATATTACAACAGACAATATATATGTAAAAACCTCTCCTACTTTTTAAATTTCGTAAATATTTTTTAAATTATTTTGTTATTTTTTTTTTAGCTGGGTGACCCCATTACCATTTTTTTTTCCGCGTACCCCCTAAAGACCTCTCTCGAGAACAAGCTGGGTTTCACGTACCCCCGGTAGGGAATTGCTGCTTTAGGTGTTTTTTTTCCCTACATATAAATGAAATAAACGCGTGAACAAAAAATTAAGGGTTAATTCAATACAAGCATTACTTATGTGCCAATGCTTATTATGCTGACTAATGTGTAAATTAAACTCACTGAAATATTGACCGTCAAATCTAGATAAATTATAATAATAAAAAAAAATAAAAGATTTGTGAAATTATACCAAATGATGATTTAAAAAATAATTTTATTCATTTACGAATAATTACAAATTTATTGCATGAATGTATAATTTACAGTGAATCAGTATGAAAAAGCACATAAAAACCAAGTTAATGGGAAAATTATTATATTAACAAAAAAAAAAAAAAAAAAAAGCATTCCTTACAATCCAAAAGCATACTCTTATCTAGTTTATTTTAATCTTAAGTTAACTTGAACTGCTTACAAATTTCAAATATATTTAATTTAAATTTAATTCTAAGGAAGAAAAAGGATTTTTTAAGGTCCTACGGTAACTGACTAAAAAAAAGTCAAACTGAAATTTAATAATAATTATTTTTATTTAAAAAAAAAAAAAAAAAAAAAAAAAAAGAATGTAAGAAAATTAAACTTGAAAGCTCTAAATTTCGAAATCAGTACCAAATGGACACTTTCAATATTAAATTATTGTTCTACGAGACGGAGAACAAATAAATAATAAGTCCCAATCATTTGAAAATCTTTAAAAAAAAATCAGAAGAATAATGTAAAATTAAATTTAAATATCAATTTATATAGGTGATGTAGATTTTTTTTTTTAAAAAAAAGAAAGCACTACTAACACTAACAATTAGCGGGGGCTTAAGAAAAATTATGAAAACGTTAAACCTTGAATTCAATGCAATAATTAAGCGTGGCTTATACGTCTGTGAGAGTGCGTGGAATCACTCTAAATTCTGACACCGCAATATTACATGATGTTCTTCGCACATACAAATTGCCGCCAAGGTGTAATTCTTATTCTACGATTGCTTCGATGTGAGAATAGTTATCTGTGTTGAGAAAATAAATCAACACTACTAAAATTCGGTGTTTTAATTGCTTTTATCTTAAAAAGAACAAAAGAAGAGGGAAAAAATGATTTAAAGGACACTCATGAATAGTTAACGTAAACGGGTAGAGGGAAAACAGAAAACACGGTCGCGTGAATTAGGCTGTACAAACATACGCTATATTTCTCAGAAAGCGTACGCGACAGTCAAACAGAAGAGTTTTAGGGTTGTTAAACTTTTCAAATGTATCTGACACATGTTCAAATATATTTTGAAGTACTTGACAAATGTCTCTCATCTTTAATTCAATACCAAGTACGGCATACAGGAACAATGTTTCAGAAATGTATTCACTAATCAATTTATATGTCTTAATTTAATGTGAATATGTTTTTTTTTTCCTTTTAAATTACTAATAACATCGAAAAAATGCCGAATTTCGTATTTTTGAGTTCTAAACCCGATATTTAAAAAATACCTATGCAACTGGCGAGGGAATGACGTATTGAAGGTAATTTTAACGCAAGGTACTAATTTTAAATTCGGTAGGTTGAAATAGCTTTGTTATTGTTAATCCTATTTAGATAAATTTTACAGAATACTAATTATTACTTACGAACTTAATTTAATGAATTTAGTTTGAAATAATTAACTTTAAGACTGTAGAAAAAGTAATGTTTTTTTAGTTCATGAGTACAAATATATAGTTTCTGGAAAAGAATAATATGAAGCTAAAGTAACTATAATTATACTATACATACAATTAAATACATATAAAAAAATCTATCTGCAATAACATACCATGCGCAATCTTTTAATTGCATGCAAATGTTTGTAATAAAAAATCCTAACTTTTTTTTTTTTAAAACACAGCACAAAGAACATTTGTGATTTCAAGCCGAAATCTGTTAGGCGCTGATACTTCTAACAACTAAGTGCTGCTTTTGGCGCCTGAGAGGAATATGGCGCGATAAAATGGGAATGTGTATAGATAAGACGAAGGGGGAAACGAAAATTTGGGGTAAGGGGGGTAATTTGAGATAAACCTTCTCCCGTTTCACGCTTTAGAACGATATTTCACACTTCTTTAGCAGAAGAGGAACTTTCTTTTTAATTCTTCAGTTCTTCAAAGCGAAAGAAAATCTCTTATTCAGTCTCCCGAAAGAAAAAGATATATTCGACGGATTTTACTGCAATTGGAAATGAATAGAAAAATGGTTGCTTGAAAAATTACATTATTAAAACTTTTCATATTTATTTAATTTTGTTTACACATGTAAGATAAGACTTTTAATTGAAATGTTTCAGAAATCAATCCGATATTAAATCTAATATTTCGGAGAAGAATAAGCTTAAAAGTGGATGATTTACTTATTCAAAATTTCACTTTGTTCAAAAATTATTGTGTCATTTTTAAAAGTAAGAAGTTTTAATTAATTATGCTTAAAAAGAATTATATACTAATAAAAAATTAAAAATCTACAAAAAAAAGTGTGAACAATTCGGTTATTAAAATTACATATGACAGAAACTGATATTTTTACCTCAAAAGCAAATCTGAATCTAAAAATTTTATAAATTTAATAAATAGTAATAAAATACAAAACAATAAATATTTGTACTTCAGAAAAACAAAGGCAAACGAAAATGTTTTTTAAAAGTTAAAAAAATTCAAACTACATAAAGCATTCATGAAAAGCTTAATACATGTTTTTAAAAACTGACTAAATCATTTGTTATCGGGATCGGAGAGAGGGGGTGAAAGAGAGAGAGAGAATTATAAAAATTGATAATTATATACTACACATTAAAAGGAAATTTAAAGGGATTTAATTTGGTTCATATATTTACAACAAAACAAATACCAATTAATTAAGCCACGCAATTGTTAATTCATTCTTTTAATAACAAATTTTACTTTTAATTTATACGAAAAAATAATAAAAATATGAATGAAAAAAATCTGAAAATAAGGAAAGAATTCCACTTAGTAATCACGCATTTAAATTAAAACTCCATAAATAAAATAACTTTTTTCAAAAAACAAATATAGAAAAAGTTCTACAACAATAAAATCTTAAAAGAGTGAAATAATGCAAATCATGATTCACGCTAAACAAACAATAAATTTTTAACTATTTTAATAAATGTCGATTCTCCGACACAATTTCCATAAAATGTACATTTAAAACTTTCATTTTAATCAATCCCTCTAAATTTCTTTATAAAACTAAGAGATGACAAAAGAGAAAAATTAACGTGCAAGAGGTTTTTTAAAAAATGCATAAAACATTAGAAAAAGAATCAAATCACGATTTCAAAACCTAAAACTATTCGTTTTTAAAATCACACATGCAAATAATGTTGACATGAGAGAAAACAAGTGAAACAAATAATAAAAAAGGAAGAATCACTTACAAATCGCCAAGAGATATTTCATGTTTTGGCGCTTTTTCCGTTGTAAGATCGTGCTATTCTGACAAGACTTCTCCAGAATCTACCGGTAGCATTGTCTGAGAAGTAGCTGCGAAGCGGACGAATAAAGCTAAACACGAAAATACACACAGCTGCTTCGGACGCTCCTATTTGTATACTTGCGCGGCGGAAGGAAAATAGTGCGGTGCTGTTTTCTGCCCAATCACAGGTTGTTGTATCCTTACTCTTCATAAAATTAACAGCAGATTCTGTTTTAAAATCACCTGAAATAAAAGAAAGTGTAGTTGTCGTTTATTGGTTTGATTTCGTGAGAAATTTTGCCGGTAGGAGTGACGGAAAATTTATACTGCCCTACCGACGCTTTTCTATCCTTTGTGATAAACACTGAACATCTCTGGGGAGTGGAAAGCGGGGTTGCAACTTTTTTTTTTTTCAATTTTATTTTTCTTTTTCGCTCCTTCTTTTCCCCCAACCACTTGGAATAAATGGCTTTTTTCCCCTCATACCCTGAGGTTTTTTATTATTATTATTATTTTGACTCTCTACCATATTCCCTCGCTGGCTGAATATGTTCCCGTTATGATTAATATAGATGATGCTAATAGTTTACAATAAAAAAATGGATTGATTTCTTTTAAGTACAACAGAGATATGATAACATTGTGCTTGTGATTCTTCACAGCTATATAGGAGGGGTGTATTGAGTGATTTAAATAGCACTCACTATTTTTCATCCACTCTATGGAATAGATTTAAAATATTCAACAAAGGACGTTTGTGCCTTGTTTTCTTTCTCAAATTATTTGTATGCTGTCGTTAATCTCGACTGTAAATGGTACAAACATGTTAATACGGTTTCTTTTCATCAAGATTATGAAATAAATAAAATAAATAAAAAAAAAAATAGGTTAAATGGCAGAAACACAAATAATTCCTCATTTTTTTTTTTCTCTTTTTCTCTTCTCTCCAAATATATCTAGATATAACTCTCTACTTTTTAAAAGCTTAATTATTGTTTCATCCTGTTTTGATAAATGAGGATCTGACATACGTACATGATTTTGAAGATCGTAAGAAATTGGATGTTTCTTAGAGCTATGATAACACTAAAAGCTTAGATCTGAGTTATGAAACAGCTGGGGAAAGTATTAAAATGTTGAGATAATATTTACTTACGCATTTTCGCTTGCGAAATTACTGGGAATACTTTACAGTAAGATGTTTATTTAGATACATATATTTCTCTAAGAGATATGTGTATATTTCTCTCTTTCTCTCTCTCTCTTTCTATTTATCCAACATTAATAGTTTTTTCCCCAACTCCAATTTGTTGATAAATGCTGTTATTCATAATCGTGAAAATAATAAAAAATTTTAAGGTAGTTCTACAGTTAATTTTATGTACATAGACATAGAAAGGGAGAGCAAATAATGTTTTTGTTTATTTCGCATTTATTTACATTACTAATATAATAATACATGTTACGAGAAAACAAATTCACGTTTTCAAAAACAATAATTACTACAGTGACTATTGTTTCGAAGCTATTTTTGGCTAGGGGGAAAGCTCAAATGATATTTCTATTTGTTTAGAATCAGTGAATTGAATTAAAGTTTTTAAAATGTGTTTAGAATATTTATCTCTTTTCGCTGCTCCCTATTACTAAGAATAAATTACTCTCTCCATTCTCCGTTTTCTGATTTTATTATTTTTTTTATTTATTACAAGATGTTGCGGATTACTATTTTGATTAAAGGGTGGTATGTCAATATTTGTAACCCAAATCGAATCTGTTATTATTTTTACATTGCGGAAATAACGTCACGGTATGTTAGAAATTTAACCGTAAAAATGAGAAAGAATTAAGAATTTGAACTAATACTTTAATCCGCATATGCTATTTGAAAATTTTTTAAGAAATTCATAAAGAAAATTATTTCCCATAACTCCCCAAGACTTAAATTTTTTTTTCTTCCAATGTATCCGTAGATGGTTTAAGTAATGCTAATGGATGCTATTAAGATAAATGACTTAATTAAGATAAATGACTTAATTGATAACTGAGCCATTCAATGGCTGAATCGCTTCAGTCCATTTCGCGAGCTTTTTCAAAATTTATTGTGATAACACTTTGCAGACTCTTACCTATTTAAAATAAATAAAAATATTCTTATAATTAGATTTAATAACACTAAAGAACCTAAGAATAGTTTCTCTTAAAATGTTTAATGTGCAATTCATTTTAGAATCTTATATTATAAGCTGAATACTCATATACTCGTGGGGGGGGGGGTATCATAAAGTTTAGTTATTGAGATTGATTGGTTTTATTAACGTCGCACTCAAAACAACTTGAGGACTGTTGGCGACGAACCTCGAAATTTTGAGCCTCAGTCAAGTGACGAGGACGATAGCTGAGCTGGCCCATCCCTCTCCTAACTTCCACACCTCTCCAGCGGGAAGACATTAAGCCTCGACAGATTTAACGTGCATCAGCCCCGGCTACACTACGGGTCTTTCGAGACTTCAAGACTCGACGAAAACCGCCGGCTGAGACTCCGCGACCATGACCACTAGGCTACCACGGCTACAATTATTATTAAGAAATAACTGAGATATATGGATATTATTTATTTCGTTTTTTAAATTATCCTCATGTAAATAATGTTGTAAATACCAGCTATTAATTCTGATATGTTTGGTTTCAGGAAGTTGTACATTGAAATAATACGCAGTAGCTGCGGTAGCCTAGTTGTTATGGCAGCGGAGTCGTGGCTGAGGGTTTTCGTCGAGTCTTAGGTTCGACCCTTGATGCCACTGAAGACTCGACGTGTAGCCGGGGCTGATGCACATTAAATCTGTTGTGAGGCCCAAAATCCTCCCGTTAGCTTAGTGTGGAAGTCAAGAGAAGGGGAGGTCAGGTGTCGTCCTCGTTACTTGACCGAGGTTCAAAATTACGAGTCCATCGCTAAAAGTCCTCGTGTTGCTTCTAGTGTGACAATAATGAAACAATCAATCCTTCCTGTTTTTTTTTTTTTTTTTTTTTTTGTAAGAAATTCTTTTCAAGATCTCACGCTCCGGAATGTGATCAACAGCTTACAATGATCAGTCAGCTGTAAGGACGAGAACAGAGGAAGAATTGTTCGAGATACTTTAAGCGAAGAGGTTTCGAGCAAAGATGAAGAGGGAGATGTACCAAAACAAAACTTCCCCTTTCTCCCCACCCCCCAATCACACATTCTAAGGTTCTCGAAACAGCAGAGCAATTACTGAGTTATTTCATGCAAGAGATCAAGAAGAAACGAAATTCGAGTAAAAAACAGTTACCCATTAAGAATGGACTACTAAAAAATATAAACTTAATTTTCTTTAAACACTTGAAGTGTTCTTTCGTTTAATGTTTTTTGTAACAGGTAATTGACTTGAATATTGTAAAAATAGTATGCATGATCAGTGAAGTACCGGGGAGGGGAGGCAAAGGAAGATACCCACCCCTCAAGGTTTTCTCTGGAAATTGAAATATGTGTGTGTGCTTATGTGTGCACGTGTTTGTGTGTTTCAAGATTATTCTTTCTTTTCTTCAAGACGTTATATAAATGTTTGAAATTTTAAAGTAACAATTTTTTTTTTCTCGTCACGCCTAAATTTTTTTTCTATCGAAGAGAAAGAAGGTTTCCAGCTTCATTATTATTATTGAAGTATTAGTTAAAACTTGTCGCAAATATTTAAATATTGCATTGTTAGGCAAGTAAGAACGGTTCTTAAAGTTTCAGAGCTCTAGCTTGATGGGAAGTTGGTTAAATTAACGATCAAAACTTTGATGACACCCACCCACCAAGTGAAATACATAAAAACGTTTTAAAAAAAAGTAATCATTTTATTTCATGTCTTGTTAGTTAATTAACTTAATAATGTTATTCAAAACGCACACAATATTATACTGATTCTGTTGAAGAATTTCTTCAAAAAATTCCTTTAAAGTTTGATGTGCTTGTGGTTTCTTTACGAATGTTTTCCATCTCAGCAGTTTATATATATATATATATTTATATATATATATATATATATATATGTTGAATTCATTAAAAAAACACATTTACAACAATACAAGAGAGAAAGAGAGAGAGGTACACAAATTGAGATCAGTCTCAGTGAACACTCTTTGGGATAATGATATTTTGTCCTGTAACTCAATAGTTAATAATAGTAACTCAATAGTTCACAAAATAGTGTCGTTTTTTGAGGAAAATAAAGGGAAATCTAGGGAAATTTTACAATTTCCATCTGACAACACTGAATAAACGACTTCTTCTAATACTCCTTTCTGATATTTGTCTTTCAAAGGCAGTGTTGTTGGCTACCCCTGCTATAATTATTAAGATGTTATACATTTTTTTTTAAAGAATACCATTTCGTTGAAATTCATCTTAAGCTATTTCTCAAACAAGTAATATATGTTTCTAATCAAGAGAAATTTTTTAATTTGTAATTATTTTGAATAAAATAAAATTTAGAAGAAAATAAAACAACTAGGAGAAAATCATTTTGCTTAATAGTAAAAAATATGCGAAATTGGATTTGTTTTTTTTACTTTCATTCCCTACTGATTTGTTACATTTCTTCTGTAATTCAAAAAATAAATTGTAATTTCTGATTTTTCCTACAAATGCAATGTTTTGTTTTTTTTGAAAAACATAAGAACTAAGTTTTAAAAAACTAAATAATAAATATTTTCTCTTCATCTGTTAATTAGAAGATTCTTTTTTAGTGAGGAAATTATATGAGCGAAACATATTTGTAAATATTAATTAGTAGTAGGATTTGAAGAAAAACTTAAATAACATTAGGTCATTTTGTAGAATATTGAACAAAACTTCAACTTAAAAATTATTCTAGAAGTTCATGTGGCTTCATTTGTTAATTGGTGCATACTGTTATCTAAATATCCACGGAAAAATCGGAAATGCGAACATTTTCATGAACTTCTCGTTTTATAAAACAGTCAACCAGCTTTAAAAATCTTTCAGTAGGATTTCCTTTTCCATTTTATTTTGTCATCGATTATCGATTGTTATAAAAAAGATCGATAAAATAAATTTAACATAATGAAGTTTAATTTACAAAAACTATTTTACTTTCAGTGACACTTAGTAACTGTTCAATTAATTATAGTATAATTTTTAGTTTTAAAAAAATGAAGACCCAATGCATTGAAAAACCTTGAAGGAAAACATTCCGCACATCTTGATTATAATCTCTCCCTAAGGTTCAATAGGAAGCAAAATTTGATAATTTTTAAAATATGTGTTTTGTTATTTTATCAAAAAATCTTAAAATTAAAAAAAGATAACGTGTTAAGCTGATATTATGAGTATATATAAAAGAAACCAATTAATTAACAAATTTACCGTTGTTTTAGTGAAATTACTGTGTTAACACGAATGCAACGCGACTCCAAAAAATTTTAAAAAGGTATTTAGACAGAAAAAAAATGATGAATTTAATACTATCCATTTATATTATTTAACGTAAAAGATTCAAAGAAAGTAAAATTTAGTCGGATAAGCATTTATTTAAAATAATTAATAACGCAGGTTACATTCTTGGCAGTTAAACTAAGCAAAGTAAAACAAATCAGGTAATATTTGTACAGTAACAAGATCATTACTTAGACCTCGAATTTAGTACGAGCCTATATTTTAACGAGCAATGATGATTCCACAAAATATCAAACCAAAAAAAAAAAAGCTTTTATAAAATTTCAATCGTGCTCACAGAAAGTAAGCTTATTGTCCACGTATGTTTGCCATCAGACGTTAATCCACGAGCTATCCAGCAGATCAATGTACGTTTGATTTTGATCGTTATTTCAAAAAGGGATACTAGGAATCAAAATAATTGGTTTTATTTTGGAAACTGCTGTATTTCAAGAATATAACGAACATTTTTTTGGATTTCTAAGACGCAAGTGAAATGATATTTTCACCATTATTACACACACACATTATATATATATATATATATATATATATATAAAATTTTGAAACATAAAAAAAAACCCGTCTAACGACGTATATCTGATAAAAAAAAGAGCAAAATCCTGTGTATATATATATAAAAAAACATCCTTTTCATTTTTTAAACCATAGCTTTAACTGAGAAAAAAGAACGATCTAAAAAACTCCTATTGTTGTATGTGTTGGGTAAAAACAAAAACATTTTATCCAGAAAACTTATGAGCTGAAGAAGCATCTGTATTCTGGAGAAAAAAAAAAGGAAGGAAAAAAACCGGAGAATCTGCCTTCTTAGAAAACGGGTGGAAATAAGAGCAAAACTACAAGGCAAAAGGAGGTTTTATTCGCCTTACAAGAAAGGAAGGGCATACAATGACTGTCGCTGTGAGTGTGAATTACATTCTGTCCTGAATTGTGTACGAAAGGAGCCACCTCTAAAAGATCACCATTCATCACCGTTGTAACCAAGTTACCGAATCGGTTACGCCAAGATGCTTACCTAACGTAAAAGCACCGTATATAAAAAAGTAAAATGGTATTATCGGCAACACACGGACAGGAAACCATTAGGCCGAAATGATCAGAAGTATCAGTTGTTAACGACTATTTTATCCAGACTATACAAGAATATTAAGTAGCTGAGCAACCTAACTCTTTCATGGCATAAAAAGATTGAATTAGTTGAATAGGAGCGAAGAGGAAGAAGAAAAAATAAGGAAGGCTAGTTTCTCATCTCGTAAAAATCATCCGGTGGCTTCCAGTCTAGTCGTCAGCAAATCGATTTGACGGGTTTTTCCAAGCTTTTACTGGTCTCTATTCGATTTTTATCGTCGGGGGCTTCTTGAAAATGTTCTATATTTAATACTGATTGCAATATTATTTTTATAAGATAAATATTTGTGTGCCCAGGGGTAATCAGGGTACCCAATAATTGATATTTACGTAGTTTTGAGGATCTTTCACAGATAAAACAAACATTGGGCGGTTTTTTTTTTTAACTTACAAGCGAAATGGAAAAAAAAAGTCACCCCCAAAATGTCTATTTATAAATTTCACTAATGTTTCCTGCCCATAAATCGGAATTGATTGTATGCTTTCGAGAGGTAATAGACATGTCAACCAAAGGATGAGTAAGATCGGTATCGTAACTAAATGTAGTTTTATTATTTATGTATTATTGGATCAAATTGTAACTTGGCCGTTATTTATCCTGTAGCATTGATGTGGGAAGACTATTTAGAAATAATTGGGTATTGTATGGAATTGCACTGAAAATTTGAATTCATATGTCTCCAAGTAGTTTATATATATATATATATATATATATATATATATATATATATATATATACAGGTCGTTCAATAAGTCCTTAGAAAATCCAAGAGAGGGAGCTTTTAAGATCGAAAAAAGTTTGTTTTTACTCTGCGTCATGACTCACTAGACAATTGTCTAAATCTCAATTACTCGTATTCAGGACCATGACGCCTTTAGCACCTCAAAAATTCTTCGCCATAACTTTTTCGGTCGAAGAGATCGCCTTTTTTGGAAAAGATTTGCCGGAAGTAACCCAACATTTTGATTTTCGCTTAATTTCCGGTGCATAATGATCAATTCAAATCTTACTGACGGTGACAACTCGACTCGGCAATAATCAAATTTTGATTGGGCAGCAAATGACTACTAAATCAAAACTAACTTATAGATCAATATCAAATTTGTTTCGACTCCGTTTAACAGATGGCAGCACCCAATGATAACAACAATTTACTTTAATGATGCTATCTGTCTTCAAATACAATTACTTTATGAACCAACGTCATAAATAAAGAAAAATTATTTCAAAATATAGATCTGGTATTATTATCATTAATACGCTTTTTTTAAAAAAAATATTTAAGTTTAAAATTTAAAAAAGAAATTCAAATTTTAGCTGAAAACTGGAATTTGTTCTTATTCCACCAACTATTTTATTCTTTCTGTGACTATTTATTTGATTCAGGTTAAATGCAGTAGAATTTCGAAAAATCTCACTTTATTTTTTCAACAATGTTTGTTTTACTTATTGAGCATATTTAAAATCGGAGAAAATGAAAATAAATGATGAAAACACAGTTATAAAATCATATACGAATGCATGTTTGAATATAAAAGGAAGCATTTTACTACTTTATCAACGAACGGGCCTATTATGAGTTTTATAATTAAGTAGTGTTTGCTCAAGATCGATGCGAAAAACTAGAATTATAGATTACTAACCTGTTTAGTAGGCTAATTACGTTTATGAAATGAACACACACAAGCATATT
>BMAW01044496.1:312939-325560 GCA_019974015.1 Nephila pilipes
CCCCCCCCCTCCAATACTTATATCCGATTGACAATGCCAAGGTCAACCAAATCGTTCACGTTTCTCCTTCCATTCCCTGCTTACCTTCTTTCAGTCACCGTGTCAAAGCATTATTCTGTCTTTGGTTCCGATTACTCCTTCTCACCACTGTACCACTGCTTTGGCTTTTCAAATATTTTCGTTTCTATTCAGAGTAAATGCGACAAGGTGGATATCTTAGAATGTATTATGCTGAAAGCAGCTTGGGCGGTCAAGCTCGATGAGATGTCTCAGGCCTGAGTAGTTCATTTCTACAAAAGTTTACACAGACCTCTTTTATGACGCCGGTGCACGCGAAACAGCGATATAGAAAAAATCTATTAAATACCCCCTTAAAACTTTCATTAAAAAACTTTCTATTAAATTCTTTAATAAAATTGATACCTCCTCCTATAGAACCCTTCAGAATATTGAAAAATAAACCCTCCCCAAAAACAACCCTCAACTCCCCAGGCCCTTAGAAATTCTATTTGATTAAATTTTAAATTTTTCAACTTAAAATTCTTCTAAACCTAGAAAATCTCAGTAAATTACCAGCACCACCTCTAGCCTATAGGAGCAACTCCTTTCTGCCAACTAGAATGCACGCTCTCGGCCTAGGCGAAACGAACACTTTACCTATGTAAGAATCCTATATCCAATGCTATATGCACCAGATTGGACAATTAATACCGGTCACCACCTCCCTCAACCTTCTCTACAATAGCTACCTATAATAATTCTGATCCTCTCAGATTCATTCATAAAAATTATAAATCATTTTCATAAATTAAAAATCTCTAAGAGTAGGTCAAAGCCATATGATTTGATCTCCTACCAAAATTTATTCTTGGAAGTAATTAAAATAGTTTCAGTAATAGACAAAAAACAATATTCTACATTAAATTTTTTTCCTAACTTAGGAAATTTCATTTTTTATTTAAAAAAAAAACACTTGAGCTTCTTTAATTTTCTAGTAAATCCTGATTTTTAATGCATTGCTCGTCTTAACTTTTAGTGTACTTTAATTTAAATTCTCTATTGATTTTATTTTACTCCTGGGTAGGTGTAGATCCAATGCTAGGCTCACCAATATTTTTTCCAGCCAGATTGGGATAAAAGCCCGAAAGGGTAAGAAAGTATTTCCCAATAAAATATTTAATAAAGTATTCCCAAGAAAATATTTCCACTACAATTTCTTTTATGATAGAGAGAGGGGTGTGTGTTATATCTTAAGAAACACGTAGACGAAAGTGTAGAGAAATATGTTAAACATTAAGAAATTATAGAATTATTTTCAGTCTGTTAGTCTATATATATGGGAGAAGTTTGAAAACATAACTCTTTCTTTTATGTACGCCTTTGCATTTTTACGACTAAGTAGATAAGTATTTCAATAGCAGAGAAACTCTTCACAACAAGGAAAAAGTACTTGAAACGGGAATTCAGTAAATTTCTAAAGGTCAATGGGGACTTACAGAATGGTATATAATCTTAGACTAGAAATAACTCCAGAAAGTCCTATCTTCAAAATAAAATCGATACAGCAAAATATGTTGCGTTTTATAGAAATCTTATTTATCTACCTTCTTTACAGGAAATCAAAAATATTCCGCTGTATTACTCTCATTCATTAATATGACCAGAAACTGTAGGTAGAAAAGAGTCATTAATATAAATTATTTTAAAGAATTACATGGAAATAATGCCATTCTCGTTGGTGTCTCCCAAACCTTTTATTTCAACAAAGTACGCTCATTGTTTTTATAACAGTTGAAATAGTTAAAATTTCCTAAGATCCTATTCAAATGTGTAAGTTTATGTCAAAAGTAGCCAAACTGGTGTATGCGCCATAATGTATTACACGCCTAAACGGCGCGGCGCGTTGGATATTACAGGTGGCGCTTCAGTCAGTTCTGAGTAAACCATCGCGGGGTCAAATAACAGCAATTTGTAAGTAAATTTATTGAAAAAATCAAGATATTAAAAGAGACATTTTAATGTCATTTTCATGATTTTGCTAAAGAGAAAAAGTTTTAGTTTAGTTTATTTTTTATTAATGTCGCACTAGATGTAACTCGAGGGCTATTGGCGACAGTCCTCGTAATTTTGAACCTCGGTCAAGTGACGAGGACGACACCTGAGCTGGCACCCCGTTTCCTAAATTCCACACCACGCCAACTGGAGGACTTTGGGTCCCGACAGATTTAACGTGCATCAACCCCGGCTACATGGCGGGTCTTTCGCGACCAAGGCTTGAACCCGCGACTGAACGAAAGCCGCCGACCACGAATCCGTAACCATGACCACTAGACTACAGCGGCCACTCTAAAGAGAAAAAAAATACATTTCCGTCTTTAAAAACGCATTTTCATTTACCGAACAAAATATAATTAAAATGCCTAGTAACATACAAACGGAACTGATTGATTTAAAACAAATTCATTCTTAAAAATAAAATTTGATGATCTTTTACCAAATCAAACATACTTCTGGCGTAATTAATTTCTGGCAACCACTATCATACGAACATTATTCAGAGTTAAGGAAATTTACAAAAAAATTATGAATGTCGCTTTGGAAACGACATATAAATGAGAACAAGCATTTTAATCAATGAAATGGATTAAAAGCAAAAGAAGGCTGCGCATTACTTATTCAAATTTGAAGTATTCTCTGAGTAACAAATTTAACATCAAATATTAAATGGCTTGCGAAATCCAAACAGACTCAAAAGCTTCATTAATGGTAAGTAATGTTTATATGCTGTACTAGATATTATTTTATATACAATAATTAAACCATTTAAAAAAATTAATTCTTTATAAACACACACTTTAGTTAAAAAGGTTATTAAACATATGCAAGGATCACGACGCCTTCTGTGACGGTGAATTATTCCTATTCGCCTTTTGTGCCATAGATAAACTCAATGTTCTAACACAAAAAGTCAATAAATCGTTCAAGAAGATATTACACACGTTTCACACACTATATTTATTGACGAATTGCTAGTATAACGGCAAATGTAAGCGATTATCCCAAATATCACCTTAAATATATTATCTTGTTCCACCAATATCAAACTAACAGAGTCTTACCAATGCCTTAGAGTTGAAGCTGTCTCGACTTCTTGGTTTCTCTAAACTGTCAATAATTTGCAGCAATTCTCGACCTCATGTTCGACTCTGGAACAATTGCAAACGCTAGAACCACTCGACTTCTTTCATGTGTCTCACGCTTAACTTATATACTTCCAATCCCCCTCGCTTCACTTTATTTCTACCTGTTTGTAAATTAAATATTCACGTTTTATTTTTGATTTGGCAAAGGTTGTTTAGAAAAAGCAATCAATCTTAATTAAAAGTCCCCAAGGTTAGTGAAGGAGAAAACTGCGCATAGCTCAACGTCACATGCTCCAGTAAATGTATGTTTTTACCATGGTAATAATAGCATTTATTAATTTTGCATTTTTATTTTGGTTAAATTATTTTTGCTGAGGCTTTTTTATTTTTCACTTAATAAGATGCTTATTAAGCTGTTATTTTCTTTTTGTATATATATATATATATATATATACATCATCGTGAAGCGATCACCCTCTCGTACAGGAGGTAATTTCTGTTTATTGTACATTGTGCTACCTTAAAATGGTGTAAGTTAATTAGTTTAATGCTTAAGTTATTCTTATTCCATCCCTAAGCGAGGCAGATTTTATCTTAATCTCTATTTACCAATCCCTAACCATGAAAATAAGATGGTATAAAAAGTGCTCAAGTTATATGGGGCAACTGAACTCGTCTGTCAAAAAATTTGCGCGTAATATGCAGGTAATACTCTCTGTAGGTAATACACTCACAATAACATAAATGGAAGAGGAATATTACTTTAATTACTTACATTTTGAGTGATGTGTTCGAACAATACTTTCTTTTTTCTTTTCCCACAAAGTTTTCAGACTAACAAGCGTTATGACGTTGGGCTATTTGTGGGTATTCTCTTCACTAACCTTGAATACACTCTGTAATTTGGCTTGCGTAATATTCCAACTCCTTGTCAACCAAATGAAACGCGAATGAGCAAATTAGATTAAGATAAGAAGTGTGATGAATTTAATTAGGGATAATAATATTTAAGTGAAATACAATTGAATAGAATCAGAAGGAAGACAAATCAGTGGCGTTCCCAGGGTGTGTGCAAAGGGACATATGCAGCCGCCCTTCAGGAATTTTTCTGGAAATCGTAATAATTCAGGATAATTCTTTTATTATACTATTATAGATGATCTACACTTTTTTTTAAATAAGATTTATTTTCTTCTCATGCTTAAACTTTTTCATCAATAAGAGAAATGATTCCACCCAAACCTAATACGTAGAAAAGAAATGAAAAGTCTTAGCTGTTACCGATGCATTCCTCTGGTTAAATGTTTAAAGATAAAGAGAGGAGGTAGTATCCCTATGGATTAAGGTGACCAGTTTTTAACATTCGAAAAGTGGGACACCATTGACAGGGAAGGGGGGGGGGTTCTTGATTAAAAATTTGGTGCCTAAAAATACTTGCCTTTGGTATCTAAATAAATTACTTACCTAAATAATCTGAATAGCTGATTTGTTGACATCACTTGTTTAACTGGTACTAGCACGCAGCACAATGTATATCGCATGAGAGTCGGTTACAAAACTCAATATGCGAAGGCGTTACTTTGTGGACGACCAACAAACTCCTTACACCCTGACCCTTCCCCTCTCTAAAATTCCCCTCCATTTCCAATTTTTGTAAAGACGTAATTCCTTTGCAACAATGTTCCAAATGATGCTAGATCACTAGCGGAACATGTCGCCATAAGAATAAAATCTGTGCAAGTGTACAAAGTGTTCTCTCTTCATTTTACAGCTATAAAATGTTTTCGTCACTGCCAATGCCGAAAAATGCCACTGTTCATTAAGTCCAAACAATGGTGGTCGTATTCTAACTACTGATCAAGGCGAACTTTGCTAAGCAGTTCCTGATAATCAGTTCTCAACAATTATTTTATTATTAAAGTTTAACATTATAAAATTTACAAAAATATTATAAGGCTCATATCCTGGTGAAATAGCTACATGGAAGCCAAAAACCGTATATTCCCTTCCCATTCCCCTGTCGTTCCCTAGCTTGTCGTGCATTCTTTCTAAAAATCGGAAGTTTCTTAAAACGCTGCGGGACGTGGGGTAAATTGTTAGAAATCGGGACAGTCCCGCTTTTAGCGCGACGTCTGGTCACCTTACTATAGTACTATAGATGTCCCGCCCCCCCCCCTCCTCGAACAGTTTCGTGGGAAAGGAATACAGAAGACATTCTTTTCTTCCGGATAGTGAGCTATAAGTACTTAAAATTGGTCTTTGGAAATGTCCATCTCAGCGTATCACCTCTTCACAAAAAGCAAATTTGTGAATTCATTAAATATTTCAATTAAGCGGAGAATGACTTTATGCATGCAGATGAAAATAAATGAGAAATATCGAAAGAAACAAATTCAGATTGGTCAGATTGTAGTATTAGTATTTTGAATGCAGAATATAGGCTACGGAGAAAGAAATTACAGGCACAACAGACTAGATCAATTTCTTCAGAAATAAAGCTTTTACAGGAAAATACTTACATTGTACGAATATCTTACTATATCTACTCTTGTATAGATATTTTCCCGAACTATCCATAAGCTTTAAAAAATTTTCGTTGTCTTTGCGTGTTACAACATGTACTGCTGAAAGATCGTTTTCAGCTGTTAAATTAAAAAAATTACTTAAGAAATAGTATCTCTTAAATGCGTTTAAAAGGACTCTGTTTGTTGAACACAGATAAAAATGTATCAGTAAGTGTGTGAAGAAGTTTTAAATATTTCAAAAAACAGAGAACAAATATAGCTTTGAGAATACTAATACGTTTACAATTTTTTTCATTTCATTATACTCATAACTTTTTAACTATTTATTTTTTTAAATTGTGACCATTTTTTCTATCATCAAATGTGTTTTTAAATCTTTTTGTCAATCTTGTTAGATTTCCTTGATTCTAGTTAGTAGAAATTTTTGTTCTTATGTATCTTTTTTATTTTTATTCAATAATTTTTATTTTTGTAACTTGATAAAAAAGTATATCTAACTTAGAAAATTTTTAGATTGGAGAAATAAGATTAACATAGCATATTGTTTAGCTTTTACCAAGTGGTAATTCTAAGGTAAAGAAATTGCTTCTTTCACGGCGATGACGACATACACCCCCCTAGGCAGCGGTAGCTTAATGGTCATGGTCGCTGACTCGCGGCTGGCGGTTTTCCTCGAGTTGCGGGTTCGGGCCCTGATGCCATTGAAGACCCGCCGTGTAGCCGGTGCTGATACACGTTAAATCTGTCTGGGTTCAAAGTCCTCCCTTTGGCGTGGTGTGGAAGTTAGGAGATGGGGCGCCTGCTCATATGTGGTCCTCGTCATTTGATCGAGGTTTAAAATTACGAGGTCCGAGCCCTCGCGTTGCTTCTAGTGCGACGTTAATAAAAACTAAACTTAACCAAATGCACTACCCAAAATTAATAATAGGAGCCGAATCGGCTGTATTCGAGTATTATCTCACTGGAGGAGAGTGTGTTGATAAGCTAAGACGTTACTGTTTAACTCTAAGCTAGGAGTGAGTTAAGTGAGATTCGTGAGAGAGTGACTTTACATGTTCAGTGAAGATAGTAAACAAACTGTTTCGTCTTTTTTCTTACATCTGTTCGATTTGATTTAGTAACCTTATTGACTATTTAACTGAAATTTATAATGATTGGAGGCCAACCGTTACAGTGTTTATTACCACCTGAAGGGTCCAAGAGATATTCATGCTAAGCTTCTACTACAATCACATTTCTTTAAAGTAGCGGTTTTCAACCTGTGCGTAGGTCAAGAAGTATGTGAGAGATCCATGGGGCGCATTCATAAAGAAAATGATTATGGCGGCTATTCAGCTAAAAGAAGAATAAAATAATTTTAAGATATCAATAAGAATTTTAATAAGTGGGTAGAGATTTTTGTTAAGACTCTCAATAGTAGCATTGTCTGTTCCTGAGAAGGAAAAAATTATTGAAATTCGCATCATATATTACTCTGAAGACCTTTATGAGGCCGCTGTAGCCGGGTGGTCATGGTCGCGGATTCGTGATCGGCATTGATTCCATCGAGTAGTGGGTTCACGCTCTGATGCCACTGTGGCAAAGCACTTCTTCTACCCGACTTCTTTGCCATAACACAGTAAAATACAACTAACTCTAAAAGTCAATAACCTGCACAATGATACACTACTCAAGTCTCACACAACTATTTATTTGTCAACTTGTGATATAATCGCTAAGGGATATTTGTTCTCCATCGTGACCCCTCAGAATGATTCACCTATTCAACTATTACTGAACTAATACTCTCTTACCAAAATCTCTCCAGCTGAGGCTGACTTGATTTCTCGAATCCTTTGCGGCCATTATCGCCCGTAACAACTCTTGATATCATCTATCGCTTGTAAGGCATAAGCTCAGCGCTAGTCCCACTCGGCCTCTATCCTCAAATTTTCCCTTTGCTTATATACCGTCCTATCTAGCTATTTCCCTTTATTTCTACCTGCCTCTAATTAACATAATCATCTTTCCTTTTGGTTGGGAAGAAATTGCTATTTGCAGCAATAAATCTCAATTAAAGTCCCCAAGGCTAGTGAAAAGAAAATCGCGAATAGCCCAGCGTCACACCACTGAAGACACATCGTGTAGCGTGGATGATGCACGTTAAATCTGTCGAGGTCCCAAGTCTTTCCGTTGGCGAGGTGTGGAATTTAGGAGAGGGGGATACTAGCTCATGTGTCGTCCTCGTCACTTGACTTTGGTTAAAAATTACAAGGGCCGTTGCCAATAGCCCTCGTGTTGCTACTAAATCCGACGTTGATAAACAATCAATCAATCTGAAGAATTTCATCAATGACGCAATGGTGAACCTAGAAAGTTTTGGGGCTCTTCACGGTAGCGAATACAGTGAATTTTCTAAAAACGCTATAATGTTGCCGTTTGTTAGCACGGGAGATTGTTGAACAGGCGTTTTTTTTTTTTCGTATGCACTTACTTAAAATTAAATATAGAAGCAAATTAAGCGTTGATTAAGTAAGTAAGTTAGTTTTGCATTACTCCGGATCTGAGTTTGCATTTATTCTCCTTTGAGTTAAATTTTGGTGACTCAATGCAGTTCCAACTAACTTATTATTAATTTTTCGCTTTTCAATCATTTTATAATTTGTTTTTTCTTACTTCCAAAATAAAAAATAAAAACTATACAATGAAAAAATAGACCATTTAATTTAATACGACATACTGCTTTTTTTGAGAAGTTTTCGGAATCTGTTCTGACTGTTGTTCGTCCTTATCCGGCTCCGGTGCCGTATCTCAATCTACTATATTAAGCAAAAACTGAATTACCTCAAATTAAAGACAAGCAAGAAACGGATTCTTTATTTATCATCACCGCGGAATATCTAATCTCGCTTTTTCTTTAGAATCTCAACCTAACTCACAATCCGAGTTTAAGATTTAAATAAAAAAATCTATCTTACCAGTCCACCCGCTCTTAATTTCACAATTCTCTCTTTACGTGGTAATTACGTGGCTTAAGGCTTTTACTGGAGCTCTCTTCAACCCCCCAAAACCAACAGAAGAATTTCAATCTGAATAACAATTCTCCAACTACTATTTCTTATCCACTATCTCCCTTCAATTTCCATTAATTGCATATAATTTATATATCATTATATCTAAATCACTTCACTTCACTTCTATCTTCATCCGATGTATCTAATCCCGTTTCATTTTAGTTGGGAAGAAATTGTAATTTCAAGCAAATCAAATCGATAAAAGTCCCCGAGGTTATTGAAAAGAAATTGCGAATAATCCAATGTCGCACTGTAAATGTGTGAAACAGATTGTGTGTGGGGAAGGATGCCTGAAGGATTCTAGGCTAAAGATACGCGGAAAGGAATCGACCCAGCTGGGGGTACAAGGACTGAAAAACACTGGGAAACGCTGTTTTAGAGTGTCAGTCACAAGGCATTTTACTCGGGATTATTTTTTAATTAAACATGACCCCCAAAAAAAAAAAAAAAAAAATGAAACATTCATGTAACGATGTCCAAAGCTCAGTTGGCTTAAACTTTAAGAGCTTTATAAAAGCAATGAACAATATTTACAAAAGTTTAACAAAGAAAATAGAAAAGCAAACATAAGAGAAAATCGCACAGGTTTTTTTTTTAAATTAAAATTATGATTTTTCCAAGAATATTGTTTAAAACAAATAGGAAATAAAAAAAATTAGCGGAATTCTCTAAACACAGGATTTAACAGTTCTTTTAAAATAGCGCTTGACGAGAAAAGAGGAAAGAGAGGGGGAAGGTGGAATACGCGTTTTGATTTCACCATTCCCACCTCTCTTTATGGCGGGAATAGTAAAAGCGAGGTACGGAACGGTTTTAGTTTGAATTGAAGATATAAAGAGAGAATGTGTGTGAGCGAGATAATTCTTTTTTTTTTGGGGGGGGGGAGGATGAGAGGGTGGAATGGGGGTAGTTAATTTTCACCCTAATTCTGTAAATCTCTGAGGAAGAAATTGAATGAATTTTTCCGCTGTATTTGAGGTATCGCGATCTTTTTGGGTAAATATATCTGCAATTTTTTTTAAAGATTGCGATTTAGTTTCCTTTTTTCTTATCTTAACATTTGAAATATTTTTTTAAAATCGGTTGGGAGAAAGCAGGGCCAACTCTAGACGGCAGGCAATCAGGCGATTACCTACGGCTGCTTGCCTATTACTATTACTGCTTGAAATAGAATGCAATAATAATAATAATAAACACAACCCGCAAAAATATATTTAGATTGCTTGAATTTAAAATGCAAAATAATAGTAAAACCAATTACATCAACTGGCTGGCTTCTGCAAATTTCTATATTTTGAGATGCCCCGAAATTTACCGAGCTTATTCAAATGTAACATAAATAGACTGGCTTCTAGATATTTTTAGAAGAAAAGCAAGTTCGAAAGAGATTTCTTAAATTTAGGCTTAGACTTTGTATATTATTATAATAGTTTTCGCATTATATAATTAAGTTTTAATAGTTTTTATTTATTTAAAAGTATATAAAAATTATCTCTGAAGTTAGTTGGTACTAGTTTTAATCTGTAAGTTTGTTGTGTCTTTATCTAGTTAAAATATATATATAAATTTTGTTTTTTAATAAAGCAGTTTTCCTTAAATCTGTATTAATTTTATGGTCTTAGTTCAATTGTATGTCGTTTTTCTGGTCCTCATGGCTCTTTTATAATTCTGTTTTTTATAAATAATTTGAAAGTTTTTTTGAAGCGGCGTGTTTGGTATTTTTGTGTTTGCCTAAGGTGGCAAAAATGCTTGAGCCGCCACTGGTAGAGAGGAGGTGTCACTGTTGAGGGTGAGATCATTATTAGAATTATTTTCATTAATTGCTTCTTTTTCCTGCGCTCTTCCCAGGCATTAGTGGACCGAGGGTAAAAAGTTTTTTTTTTAGGGTATTCTGGGTAAGTTGGGGATATGAAAGCCACCACGTGAGTGTGATGATGAAGTTTAAAGGCGCAAGAGCCAAATGTGGCCATGCAGCGCCAAACAAGGTGTAATTATGATCTAGACTAGGGTCGGCAAAGTGGTCTAACATCTAATTAAGGGTCGATCCGATCTAGGGGATCGATGAATGAATACCAATGCTATTCAATCGCAAAATTATGGACATCATGCAGTATGTACAATTTCCGTTTGAAATCCCATTTGTAATTACAATATAGTAAGTAAAGTTTTTATAATAGATTATAGCTTATTTAATTTCTCATTCCTGCATATTTTTAAAAATAATCACTTATCTTTTTTTACCGTTTAAAGTATGCGTATTTCTTGATGGGTTCTCATTCTCACACTTAAAGATGTTCAAGGAAAATGATGAACTATCGAACCAATTATTATTACACACCGAAATACGATAGTTGTTAAGAAGTGCATGGTTACAAAAACTTAATGAATTGTTTAAACAGTTACTGAACTACAGAAATTTATCCAGGCTTAAGTGACGAATTGCAAATAAATAAAAACAATACTTCTTATTTGACCGACGTATTTGCAAAGTTCAATATATTCAAACACGTCACCAAGGAATAGATATTACATCAATTCAAGCACGAACAATTATTTTAAGCGTTCAAGATAAATTAAACTTGTTTAAGTCTTCACTGTTACGCGAAGACTTCAATACTTTCGAAATTTACGGCAATTGGATATAAGAGGCGCAGAATTGGAAATACATACAAAACATCTCCAAAAATTAAGCGATGATTTTAAATTTCGCTTTGGAGATATTAAAAATATAGATATCCCAGATTGGACTATCACGCCTCTTTCTGCTCATGTTGAAAATAACGATAGCCATTGGTAAGATGAAGTTATTCAATTATTAGTTGACCTTTAAGCAAAGATTCCCTTTAATAATTTAACTGTGAATAAATTTTGTACGAATACAAATATTATGTAAAAATATCCAAAACTTGTAATTCCCTTTTTTATTGCATTCCCAAGCTCAGATATGGTTGAATCTGGCTTCAGTTATGTTAATTCTATTATAACAAAGAAGAGAAATAATTGGAATATGGAGCTCCGAGCCAAAGTATGACTGAAATTAACAAATTTTGAACCAAATATTGCTAATCTAGCAAATTGTCATCAAGCACATTCTTCTCATGATTTACATAAAAATTTAATTTTGTCAAAATCAAAAGGGAAAAAAAAAACTTAAGTATTTCTTCAATGAATTAATTTATTTAAGAAATTGGTAATTTTTCTTTTTTTGTTATTTTTTATAGAGGGGGTCTATGAGAGAATTTTAAAAATTTTTGGGGTGGATGATCAAAAAAGTTTGGCGGCCCCTGATCTAGATGTTTGAATGAGGGTGTGATAGTTTTAATGTCGCAAAAGCTAGATATTTTTTTCGAATTGAGACATCAATTGCATTCTTAGAAATTAAAGAGTATGTGTTTAGATTTATTTTTTAAAAAAACAGCGATGAACAAACAAATTTTGTTCATTGTTGTTATAATAATACCACAGGTGCTTGAAATTTATGACATAATAGTATTAAATTCAATTCAATTGCAATGAATATATTTTGAATTAACTATAATTCTGAATCTAATATATGAAAAAATATATTGCTCTTAAAGAAGCCACACACAGCCTTTATTATATTATAAAACTTCATTATATCGCCAGAAAATTGAGGATGTTCAAATTAAATTTTAAAAGTAATAAAATAGCGAATACTTATTGGACATAAACTGTACATTCTTCATATTAATTACTTTTATAAAATAAATTGCGTAATTTAATTTAAATTTTACGTGATTTAATTACGTATATCAGTTACGCGCGTTAAGTGTTTTTTCCTGCTAATGAATTAATCTTTTAAGGTTTTGTTATATTTTTATTACAGTAATTATCATTTGAAAACGAAACGGAACTTATAAGTTAATATAAGGTAATCAT
>BMAW01044496.1:338053-349997 GCA_019974015.1 Nephila pilipes
CAATTTATGTATTACTTTAAATCACAATTTATGTATTACTTTAAATCACATGTAAACTTGAATCAAGATAAAACTGACAATAAACAACGTTATTCAGAATTTTAAGACAGCTGTGAGGCAGCTATTTTTTTAGCCACCCGAGGAGCTATTACTTTAGGTGGATCATTTTTGGTGTACCAGATTACTTTTCATTTTTTTTATCGTTTGCTTTAATATTAATTATATTTAGCTTAAATATATTGGTTTTAATAATTTATCGCTTCCTTTAATTTTAATATGGGAAAAGCTTGCAAAATTTTGCGTAGAACTATTTAAATTTTTTATTTTTACTGTTTTCTTTTGAAGAAATCATTAAAAAAAAAAGAAGAGGGAATCACGATGAAGATGAATAATGAAGATAATAGAATGGAGTATTGGACTGAGGGAAGCTTGCGATACCAACTGTTATGTAAAATACGAGAGTTATACAGAAAATAAAAGTGCTCCATTTTTTTTAAAAATCGAAAAAGTAATATGTATTTTTGAAAAATTTACGAATTCATATAAGTGCATCCCACACTGCTTTTCGATGGAATCGCGTTTTTTCGCGATACACTTTGTGAAACACAGGATGAGTTCTCTTATACTTTTATGAAAAAATTTCCCCCTGCCTCTTTAGCCCATTGTTTGATGGTCCTCTAGTCGAAAACGATTTTCCTTTCATTAATGACTAATGAAGAGGTGAAAATCTGAATGTGCGAGATCGAGGTTGTCTGAGGGGTACTTGATGATGTCCAAACCGAATGAGTCCAAGAGTTGCTTTGGGGCGTTGGGTATGAGAGAACGTACATTGTCTCGCAACAAACACACTATCTTCGTTTATATTCTCTTACTTTTTTTTTTTGTATCGCTTCATAATTTTTTTTAGTTTTTCAGAACCAGTCGGCATTAATTGCCTTCACCCAGGGCAAAAATTCAAAGAAACAAATCTCTTTACGATCCCAAAAGAGAGTCGTCAGTCCTTCGTCATTTGATCATACGTGTAATCAATAGGGTTTTTTTTTTTTTTTACTGTTTACATAATATTTCTTTCTTTTAAAGGTCTAAAAAATTCTCATGGAGTCAAATTTGCGTATCAGTGCGCTTAATTCAGCTTAACTAATTTGTGTGTTTAACATAGACCTTAATAGACCAAACATTTGCCAAGAGCACAGGAAAGTAAATATTTTGACTTCAGCCTATTTATTAGTAATTCTAGATTATTTTTAATTTGAAGTCTGATGAGATAACTTGATTTATTCCTTCAATAAAAATAAACAAACCCGAAGAAGTTTGCAACGCTTAAAGAATAACAAAGAAATAACAATATTTGTATATTCATTCGTTACTTGTATTTATATTTTTTTTAAAATACATTATTTTAAACATACATACATGTATAATTTATTACAGATAATTTTTTTATTCTTCTTATTAGTGCTATATTTTCTCATTATATTTTTTTTTATTTTAATTAAATTTCTAAGATATCTGGAACATTAACTTTGGGACATTTTAGTTTATTTTATTCAAATAAACTGAGTTTGAAGGACTGTTTATTTTAATGTCGCAATTAAATGCGAGACGAGAGCTAGTTTTGACAGACCTAATAATTTTAAACCATGGTCAAGTGACGAAGACGAGACATTTGAGATAGATTGGCATTATCTAAATTTCTACATCTTCCCAACACTTGGAATCCTGATAGATTTATGGAATTAGGATTCAAGAAACCACGACACGACTGAAACAACGACAGGTTCAAGTTCACGAACATTGACTACTCAGCAACTTAAATTGAAAATATTAAAAAACAAGAGCTTCTTGACGTCATGGGAAGTAGCCTAGTGGTTATGGTCTTGAACTTATAGCTAGCATTTTTTCTACGATTCATAGGTTCGAATCCTGATGCTACTAAAGATCCGCCGTGTAGCGGAGCTTATATTATCTTATCTGTCGGGATTCCAAGTGCTCCAATTCCTCCTGTTTGCGCGATGGGGAAATTTGGAGAGGAAGGTGTCAGCTCAGGTGTCATCCTCGTCCTATGACTGAGACTGAAAATTACGAGGTCCTTCCCCAATAGCCCTTGTGTTTCTTCTAAGCCCGATGATAATCAATCAACCAAACAATGTCCTGTAGAAATCTGGATGATTTTGATAAAACAATACACGAAAATGTTACGTTATGTAATTCTTAAAAAAATTTACTTTTAAATATTTGACGCAAAAATTACTAGAATTTTATAATTCCTTTAAATGATTTTAAGAAGAAAATGATAATTTTTAAACAATAATCATGATTTTTTTTCTTATTTTAATGCACACATGCTGCGATCTTCACCACACGAAAGCATGCATTAACTGGACCTTTGAATGCCTAAGCAAAAACATGTGTTAGAAAAGTTCGGAAAAAGATATTTATTATTTTCAAATTACAGTAAAAAAGGACGCGCGTGGCGATAATCATATTCAAAATTTAAAAGTTATCAAACCAAAAGCAATTTTAAAAAAATTTAATTCAAGAAATTGACTTAAAAAGCAAAATTTACTTCACTGAGATAAACTGTTTTTGATGATGATTATTTAAACAACCAGAAAATAGATTTTGTTTCATTTTCGTTTGGAAGAATATACTTTTTTATATAATGCTTCATTGGATAACGTTATTTTCAATGAATAATTATCGTTTAGCTATTTAATTTCAGAGGATTTCCTTTGATATTGAATAATTAGTCATTAAAATAATTTTTTTTAATAATTATGGTTTCGTGACAACTCAGTACTCATTTATATACTCTTCTCAGTTTCCGTCGGGTTGCGAGATCGAGTCCTGTTACCACTAAAGATTCCTCGGGCTGCTACTAATGGGTTAAATCAACCGAGACTCAAAGTCCTCACGTTGGGATGATATAGAAGTTTGGAGAGTTGGGTGCCTGACAGGTGTCGCGGATGACACCTGACCGAAATTCAAAAAAACGAGTTCCATTTTCTGTAGTCCTTGCATTGCTTTAAATTGCTTATTAATGACGCAGATGTAGCATGACGGCTATTGGTGAAGGATCTCGAAATTTTGAATCTCAGTGAAGTAATGAAAGCAACACTTGAGCCGACACCTCCCTCTCCAAACTTCCACACTATGCCAAGGGGATGTCTTTCAATCTACACAGATTTAACGTACATCAGCTCCGCTACACTGTGGGTCTTTAGAGGTGTCAGGACTCAAACTCAAGACTCGAAGAAACAACGCCGACCACACGAGTTCGCGCCCATGATCACCAGGCTGCCGCAGCCACTGTGTTGCTTCTAAATAATACGTTAATCAACCAATAAATTGATCAAAACCTATTCTTCTCTTTTGTATTTGGATTTATCATTTGCCCCTTGACCCGAATTTCATGAATGAATGTTGATCTTTGATGTTGAAATCGATAATTAGCATTCAATAAAACAATTCCATTTATGCAATCTTGCATGAAATTAGAATCTGAATTTCATTTTGCTTATTCTATCATATTTTATGTTACCCTTATTTGATTTTTCAATCGCTTTAGAAACAATCTTTTTAAAGGATGTACATGGAGCTCATTGGCAGAAATGGAGACAATAGAACTGAATAAAATTGATAGAAATGATGCAATAAAAATAAGAGTAAAACTCAGAAAATCAAGTGAAATTGTAAAGCACAAGAGAATAATTACTTTTACAAGTTTTTTTTTAAAATTTCCTTTGTTTATATCTCTATCTTTCTAGGTCAAGATTTGGTTTGGTTTTATTAAGTCAGAAACATCACGAAGGCTACTGGCGACGGACTTCGCAATTTTGAACCTCGGTCTAGTGATGAGCTGGCACCCCCTCTCCTAACTTCCACACCACACCTACGGGAGGATTATAAGTCTCAACAGATTTAATGGGGATCAGCCCCAGCTACACGGCGGGTCTTTAGTCAAGATTCTACGACCATGACCACAAGGCAAACGCAGCCTCCTATCCAGCTCAAAATTTGTACTCGAATTCTTACCCATTCATTCGATTGAGCTGAAAGTTTGCCTACACGAATAACTCCGATGACAATACAAAATTATGGTATGCTCCAGCATACCATAATATGAAAGCAGAGGGAGCGTTCTTAAAAATTAATCTCATACTGAAACCAATACAGTTGGAAAAAGATAAAGTTTTGAGATAGATAATTAGGAGGACAGAACGAGCAAATAGAAATTTTCTGCCTCAAAAGGAAGAAAACATACATTTTAAAGCGAAAAGAACGATTCTACTGCAAGGGAAGAAATGTCGTAAAAGATATCAGACACTTTTCCAAAAGAAAAAAAATATAAGTACCACTACAAGACTAGGGATTCTACTCGAAGGAAGGAAAAACATAAAGGTGGACAGAAAGAAAGGAGTAATTGAATTCCTGGTGAGAGAGCCCCCCTTTATAAAGATGGGAGAATTTTACAACCACAAAGGAAGGCGAAAACCAGTCCCCTTTGACCCCGGCGGTGTGAATGGATTCCAGCCCAAGAAGTCCCCCTTCTACAATGAAGAGAAAGAGATGGTATTGGAATAATCCTGGCATAGAGAAATGATAGGTGAGAAGAGTATCCCATTTTATACCTTAGTAAAAAAAAATTCTGCTCTAGGGATAAGTTATTGCACAACGGAAAAGGAATGAGCAGCTATCGTTTATACAGTGAAGAAATTGAAATGTTATTTGGATAGATAGGAAAAATTTATCATCCAGACAGACCGTAACCCATTAGTCTGGTTGAAAACACTCATGCGTTGGTCTCTTGCACTGTAACCATTTAATTTCGAAGTCATCCATAAACCTGGGGGAAGTCATGTTAATGCAGATGCTTTAAGTAGAATTGATTAAAGATTAATATATATTTCCCCAAGATGTGTGCTATTGTTTCAGCTCTATACTGAACATTAAATATTCTTTTTCTAAGAGAAAAAATGTAATGTTCTTCTTTTTCAAAAATAAGTCCAGTTTCTAATAATTGATGTCAAGGTTAAATAAGAGTGCATAAATATGTTATGTATACATTTAAAGGGAGTAAATTTCAAATTTCAGTGTGCACAATTATATAGTATATATATATATATATATATATATATATATATATATATATATATATATATATATATATATACTCTATATATATATATATATATATATATATATATATATATATAATATTATTTTTATAAACTTGTGATATGCTATATTTTCTAAAGTTATAAAAAAAGTTATAATGGAGAAACATTGTGATTTCATTTCAGTATTACAATGCCATATTATGCTTTAGAATGTTATTCAAAGTGTTTGTGATATTTGCTATTAATAGAATAGAGAAATTAAGAGTATTCCTTCAGAGAATAGCTAGTGTGATTTGAATTGCAGTACATTTAACCTGATGAACGCTTACATGTGTTTGAATTCTTAATTTTTCTCTTGAAAACTATAGCCTACCAAGAAAGTGTTTATTTCATTTTTTAAATATTATTCTAGTAAAAGTGATGTTAATATGAATATTGATTGAAGCAGTAGGATTTGAGTTATTGTGCAGAATGTTATTAATTAAATAGAAATGTAGTACATATATATAAATGAATAAGATAACCTGTGATTATTATTTCTTAAAAATATTTAGTATATAATTTTGGCCAGAAGGAAATCGTACTGTGAGAACTAATTCGTACTGTGTCATCTAAATCGTACTTGAAGTTATCCTAAAAGCATACTGTAAAATCATACTGCGTCATCTAAATCGTACTGTGTTATCTAAAGCATACTGTGACATATAAATCATACTGTGTCATCTCCTATTGACATCAAATGTTACAGCGGTAACAGACAGACATTTTTTTATCAGAAAAAGTTCTCTCAGAGGAAGGAAAAAAAAGTTTGTAGCGAACGTCGGCTCAAATCAGTTGATTTTGTCGGGACGAGAACGGCAATGAGACTCGGAGGCTGTGAGATGCTTTGCGCACCGGCCCAGAAGGCGAGAGTGTGTACGACGAGGAAGAATGAAGAATAATGATCTGATTGGCATGGTATGAAGCGTATGTTTTAGCGGCGAAATATATTAAATGCTTATCTCTGGCCTGACTGTTTTCAATACGTTGCACACACACACACACGCACACACACACACACACACACACACACACACACACACACACACACACACACACACACACACACACACACACACACACACACACACACACACACACACACACACACACAAGCAAAACAACAAAGAGAAAAAAAATCTAAATAGTCAGAAATAACCGAAAATCAAATTAATATTTGTGCAAATTAATAAAAAATTTACTTAAATACTTAAACAATATAAATTTAAGACCCTGAAATCCAAAATTCAAAACAGGCTATTAAAGAACCAAGGAATTTAAAACACAAAGTGAAAGAAAGGCAAAACTTAGAAAAATGGAAGTAATGTAATTAATACGGTTTCATACTTTGGAAAGGAATAATGTGTGCTTATTCCGGCTATTATTGATCGAACCATCACACTTCAGTGATTTTTATTACAAAATGATGGTAACAAAGCAAAAATGAAAAAATTCAGAAATTCAGCCACAGAAAAAAAAAAAAAAGAAAGAAGGTAAACATCTCCAAATTCACTACAAAATACCAATTTACTCTAAACTAATCATCCAAAATATTGTAACGCCCTTTAAAAACCCAAAGTAAAAGGAACACACACACGCATATTATATATATATTATCCTTGTTGGTACTGAGATATTGATCGATATGTCTCGGTTGATTGATTGGCTTACGAGGCTAATATGTCTCCGAGATGTAGTTTACCTGATTCGTTTAGATGGTGGACAATCGGAAGAATGGAAATCGGGTTATGAGAAGCTCATGCTGCTACACCAGGGGTAGATAAACCGAGAGGCATTGGATGATTACAAATGGCGCTTCAGTCAAATTTTATACTGTTAGAAATGTTACATAAGCCTTAAAACATTCTGAAAATAAAATATGCTCCAACTTTTACAAGGATGATATTACGTGATATTTTATGAAACATTTATATCAGTTTGATTGATTCGTTGTTTTTTTCGTCGCACTAAGAAGCAACCTGAAGACCAAGGGCGATGTAGCTCGTAATCTTAAAATTCCTCCAAGTGACGAGGACGACACTTGAGCTGCTACATCCCTCTCCTAACTTCCATACCATGTCAGTTGCATGACTTTGGACCTCGACCCGATTTAACGTGCATCAGTTCCGTTATACGGCGAGTTTTTTGTGGCGTCAGGGCTCGAACCCAAGACTTGACGAAAGCAATGCCATCCGGCAGTACACGACCATGATCACTGTGCTACCGCGGCCACTTCATTAAACAGGAGTAAATTAATTGATTGAACGGCACGGTTAAGTTATTCTTTTTCCTTCTCCTAAGTGATTCAGATTTTATCCTTATTTCTATTCTCACCAATCCCTAATGGCGAATGTAAGATGGTTTAACCCTTCTTAGCATGATTTTTTTTCTTTTTCTTTCTTTTTTTGTGAAATAAATCAGGGTGATATAATTCATGCTCTAGATTAAATGGAAAATGTTTAAGAAAATCCTAGTATAAATATATAACATAAAATAATTAAAAAACAGTATGACGGAACTATCCATCATCATGCAAATTTGCACGTTAAGCTCAGTACAAAATAAATAAATAAATAAACATATCTTTGTGTCATTAACCACTCATTATCGTTTTTATTAGCAAAAAAAAAAAAAAAAATTCAGATTAGTTATAAAAAAATATTCAAGAAATCGCACGTTTCTTCCAATCGCAACAAACAGCGGAATGACAAGTTCAAAGCCTCTATAATTATTGTAACAGTTCCCCCTGGTCCTCGTTAGGAAAAATAAATTTTAAAAGCAAGATTGATATTAATAATTACATTCAGTGAGCCTAAGGTAAGTTTATATTGCTAAAGATGCATTTAATTAATATTTTACCGTCTGTCTTATTTTGATATCGAACAGAATATTATTGTCTGCTTCAATAATTTATCGTTTGCTCTTTTTTTTATACTTCATTTAATAGTTGATTTTACGGCAGAATCGTCCGTTTTATTCTTTTTGTTGTTAACATTGGTAAGGGTGTAATTTTTGAGAAGAAAATAAATATCTTTGATGGAATATCGTATTTTGTGTGTGAATTGATAATATTATTATTTCTAAAGGATTTTGTAGTTTTTAAAAGGTCTTTGAGAACAAAATATTAACATTTTGATTCATTAGAAAAAAATAATATTAACATTTTGATATTATTTTTTTCTAATGAATTCCGTAGTTTTTTAAAAGGCTTTTTAGAGAACGGAATATTAACCCTCTCTCTCACCTGGACTTCCTATGAGACTCCTACAATAATTCAAAGAAACATTGATTTTAAATCCTTTTTTACCCTCAATTTTTTCGCTTGAGTGCCTCCTCTTATCCATTTAAGCCTCAAATTGGTCCTCAAATTGTTTTAGTATACCATAACAGCTTGCAACACCGGTCTTGAAAAATCAAAATCTTTGATTTTGTGAAAGAAGTGAATGAAGAAATAACATCATTTTTTGTTACTGTAATATACTTCCAAATGATGTAAGTAAAATTTTTTCGCTGTCATAAGACAAATTTGTACCACATGATACCATTGAAATTGTTTACTTCTAAGAAATAAATTTTATATATATTGGAAACCATATTGCCTCATATGAGGCTTAAAGTAACAAGTGGTCATAAAGGGCAACTTCATTAAAAAATAAAACTCAACAAGTTTTAATAAAATGCCTTAAAAATAGTTTTGTATTATCATTTTTAATATAAAACGAAAAAATAGAACCTAACTTTGTTAAAAATTTAATTAAAAATTATTTTTGTACCAAGTAATGCATCTCAAGACGGGAAAAATAAGCTGTATAAAATCAAACTAGTATTAGATCCCTTTTCCAGAGTGTTTGCTGACAGCTGCGACCCATAAGAGTATTTGTCAATGGATTAAATGATGTTTTCTGTTCAAAGGAAGGTCAAACATCAAAAAATACGTAAGAGGTAAACCCCATCCATGGGGAATAAAATCCTGGCTGTTAGTTGAAATTTCTTGCTTCATTTATGCCTTTGAAATTTGTCAAAGTGCAAATCTGAATTTCATGAAGTTGGAGGTGTATTGAGGCTTTGTAAACTTATATTGCATAAAAATCTCAAAGTATTTTTCGACAATTTATTCACAACAATTCCTCTTTTGATGAAACTTGTTGAACAGAATTTTTTTTTTCAAAATGAATAATGCGTACAAATAGGTTATAAGAAGCTATAAATAAATTTAAACCTATCAATGAAGTGAAACGTGATCCAAGAGGCACATTTCCATTACCACAAGTAAGGAAAACATATTAATAACAAGATGGTTCAACAACTCAGCTGTTCATGTAGTCTCAACATTTCTTGGAGCAGGTCATGTAGGATCGGTGGAATATTGGAGCATTCAAGAAAAACTTGTTATCGAAATTCCGAGACCTGCTTCCATAGAAATAATAAAAATAAGGGTGGAGTTGTTCTTATGGATTCATTATTAGGTTTGTATAGACATAAGCTATGACATAAACGATGGTACTTCTGAATTTTTCACCATATGCTAAATGTTTGCTTCGTGAATTGTTGGATCTTATGGAAATTAGTTAGAAGGAAATTAGATAGAAATGAGAGCAAAAAGAAGGGCAGAACAAGTACATTGCGAAATACACCAACAAAGAAACGTTTCAAAATGCAAGATGCTGCTGGATTGAGAAGAGATGGTGGTGAGCATTATCCGACTAAAATTGAGAGGGGGAAATGCTGCTAAGTGTCTTTTATCTGGATGCCCCGGGAAAACTAGATACATATGTGCTCTATGTAAGGAAGCACTATGTCCTGAGTGGTTCCAGGCTTTTCACTCAGGATAACTTTTCTAATATATCTGTAATTTCATTGTATTAAGTAATAATTGCTAAAATATCCTTTAGAACAGTAAAAGGAATATGAGAATTAGCTGAAATTTGTCACCTGTTGGTTTCCTTTCATTTTTTAGAATAGGTATGTTTGCCACCTTTTAAACTTACAACCCTCATATGAGGTTCATCAAATTTCCCATTTTAGGATCAAACTGAACAAATAATTTTTTTCGACATAATTTAAAACAAGAATTTATGCATATTAATTCCTAGAATGATTTTTTTCTTTGATTTTTTCATAATTCGGGAACGAGAGGGTTAACAGATTGACATTTGATTTTTTTTCATAGCTGCGTTCCTTATAACGCAATAGTCGAGAAAAAAATTGACAGCAACAACCAATTTACAATACACCTGTTTTGAGTACAATTTTTTGTTCACTAAATGCTATAATGGAGATTTTCATCATCACGCAAAGAAGGGATAAAAAGTGCTCAAGTTATCTGAAGTCGTCTGTCAAAAAACTGGCGCATAACAATAGTATGCATAATATGCATAATAGTAAGTATGGCGCATAATAGTTAGTATGCAAAAGTTGGTCTCCCCTGTGCTAGACGTTTTAACGTGTAGTATGGTCCAAAGACCCTGGGATCAATTTGAATTTGAGAAATCAATATAAAGGAGCTTTCTAGTTCTTTTGTCTCATAGGAGGAGAAACTCTAATTGTAGTAGGAGGAACAGTACCCTTGACTTCCCCTCTGAATGGATGACACGAAAGTGACGTTTAAGTTACGGGCAAGATTAATGACATCTGAAGTAATTCTAATAATACTTTTTTTTCTCGCAGTCCAAACCAGTACAGTCCTTCTAAATAAGGTATTTCGAAGAACAACGGATGTAATTGGGAGGTCTTTGAGGTCCAGAGGGAAATGAAATTTCAAAACAATTCTTCGTTCAGCTTGATGGTCACAAACACTGTCTATTTAGTGATTCCTTTCCTATTCAAGGAGAAAAAAAGAGTGAAATATTCTCAAAACATTCATGGGGGACCCTTCTCCAGATCATCACCTATTGCACATCATGGAGTTCAAGTAAGACATTAGCCCAAGTGATGTCACACTAGACTGATGCTTTTCTTGTTTACATCCAGTTGACGAGTTTCATGCGATCTATGCGAGTGCATCTGAGAGTGGCGAAGTTGGGAAGGACTTAAATCATCATTAGTGAATTCATTGCGGCGCAGTCAATGACGGTTCTAAACTTTGTGGATGCCGCTTTAGAAACTGGGAGGAAAATAGTAGGATACCGGTAGAAGACAACGACTCGTTCATGGGCTGAGTAAGTATTTGATTTTTATTATTCATTTAAACGATTTAATTCTGATTAAAAAATGAAAAAATAATTGAATATATATAGCCTTTTATTTATGATATGAATACTTCGTAGTTTATTAATGATTTTATTTCTTGATTGCTTGTAAATTTTACTTTTCTTTAATTATATCTATCTTATAATTTTTTCTTCTGTATTTAAAATTTTTTAACGTTTCATTATTGTGTTTTGTAATTACAATTCTTGTACTCATTTATTTAAGAAAAAATTAATAGTTTTTAAAATATTTTATTAATGATTTCTTAATTAATTTTTAGTTACTATACTAATATATATATATCCTTGTATTTATGATATGAATACTTAGTAGTTTATTAATGATTTTATTTCTTGATTGCTTATAAATTTTATTTTTCCTTAATTATATCTAGCTCATAATTTTTTCTTCTGCATTTAAAATTTTTTAACGTTTTATTATTGTGTTTTGTAATTATAATTCTTGTACCCTTTTATTTAAGATTTAATTAATAGTTTTTACTAATATTTTATTAATGATTTTTTTATTAATTTTTTAGTTATTTTACTAATATATATATATATATATATATATATATATATATATATATATATATA
>BMAW01044496.1:352017-364698 GCA_019974015.1 Nephila pilipes
AAAAAAAAAAAAAAAAAAAAAAAAAAAGAAAAAAAGAAAAATAGAGTATCAAAACTGTATCCTACTCAAATGTACAAAATTATTATTGCATCTTTGTTTTATCACATTACAAACATATTAATAAGATAATGAATAGAAAGGTAATTAATGACGTTTGTTGGTTTTCTAAAATATATTCTATGAATAATAAACAAAAGCAACAATAATTTAAATTACAACAAATTAATAAAAAATTATTTTTAATGATTTGGCTGCGATTGTTTTTTATTGCAAAGTATTTTTATGCCTCGAATAATTGTAGAAATCAGCAACCTTATGTCCTCTTCAGCATCCAATCAGTTTCTGTATTTTGTTTTTGTCGCAAAGTACAAAGAGAAAGATTTTCGCATACGTAGGTTGGAACAAATAGCATTAGATGTTTCACAGCTCTTTTGGCAATTTCAGGATATTCTTTTCTGGGGTCAATCCAAAAAGGCATAAAATCAACTTCACTAAATTTTAGTTTCAACTAAGTGTCGGTTAATATATTAACTTGAGATATATCGACTGAGCCAATGAACGGGGACTAATAAGTGACCTAATGTGTCTCGATTAATGTATTTGAAGCACGCGACTCTTACGAAATTTCAACTTTTATTTTATCCATCAAATATTTATTTATATTTATTTTTACAAGCAAACTGCCTTTAGGAATTCGATCGTTTATAAAAATTAAAAATTTTACTAAAAATTTTGGTGCTTTGATTAAGCAAACAGTATTCGCTTGCAGAATCCTAGGGTTCCTCGAAACCTAGGTTGAAGACCTCTGTTCTAGAGCGAACGGACGTTGGTATACCAGCTCGAACCATAAGTGTTTGTTTTTAAATTCGCCCGGAACCAAGCAAGTGGAAATAAATTAATTTAATTATTATTCCACGATAGTTTGTGAGCGCTTTGAGAGTACTGAGATGGCAATGAGAGCATTACCATAACTGAAGCAATTGAAATGAACTAAAAAGTATAGTCTTGAGTATAATCCTTTCATTTGTCTGTGATTAACTGCGTACTTAGACTTTCAGTGTCTAATTAACTGGCCCCCCACCGCCACATACACCCCACACCCAAACGGGGGGGGGCGTTATAAGTTTAATAACTCTTAAACGAAATTTTAGCCTGACATAAGCTAAATTTGATGTTATGCAAGTAGAATTCTTGCTCATATTTTTTGTTTGTTTATTTTGTTTATGTTGTGACACATAGTATATCTGATTTTTTACGCAATTCACTGTGTTTCTAAATTTTGAAACTGAACAGAAGAAAACACTTTTTCACTTTCTTATAATTTTTATTTTTTTATGAAAAGCATTATTTTATAAAATTACATTATCATTGTCTTATAAAGAGAGTTTTTTTGGGGGAAAAAAAGAAAAAAGTGTATTGTGAAAAGAAAAAGTAGCTTTTAGTCATATAAATGAAAAATTAATCAATATATTGAGACATAATTTCCCTCCCTTTTCATAGCATTACCCATGGGCAGAATAGAGATGATGAAATTTTAAAATAATCGTAATTACAATAATAAAACTAATTAATATAATGAAAGTTAATACAAAATTTTATCATTTGTACTTAAATGAAAAATAAAAACTAACAAGTATTGGGATAAATCTGATGAGTACAGTTTTTTTTTTAACAAATTTGATATATTTTCTTATAAACTACAGTAAAAAAAAAAAGTGGATATTTTGAATAATATCCTCATTTCGAATAAAAATAATTGGATAGTACGAGAGAGGGAAAAATAAATTGTGATATCCAATAAACATTTAAAAATTTATTATTTTTGACTGGAATTCTTAAAAGTCAATTAAGAATATTAATCAAATGATAAATGATTATAAATTTTATTGTTCTTAATACAATATTAAAGTATCTTATAGCAAATGTAAAGTTTATATAAAATCGTGTCTTAATATGTCCTTTAGAGTTTTTTTTTTATTAGTATTATTGAATTTGATGGTCATCCACGAATGGTTTGCTTTCAGATAGGGCACTGAATACCTCAGCACGACCCTCTGCTATATAGCTGGAATATTTCAGGTTAAGGAGCTTTTCGGAACGATTAAAAATTCTCAACATTCCATCTACCTCCTTCGTATCTGCAGAGCCAGAATAATTTTTTCTGCTCGAAATTGCTTTTTTGTGCTTTCTCTGCTATTTCTTGTATTTAAGATAAAATTTAACACCTTTGTTACTGTCACATCCTCTACAAAAACACGAGAGCATATCAAGATGTAACACTTTCATTGTTTCTACACCTATCACACTGCAGATTCAAAATCGATAATAAATATTCTCTTGTCTTCCAAGCCCTATCACTGTTGATAGTTTCAATATTATTAGGAGTCTTTAGAAGAGTTTTTTTCTTCTGAGGCACCTTTTCCATGCGTGATTCTTCCAATTCTTTCTAATATGAAGAAGTTTATTATTGATTGCATTGTACGTCTTTTGTTATACTGAATTAGGAAGAGTTTTCATTGCATAGAAGACTTTCAAGGAAGATTTCCTTAGACAATGCATCTTATTGCTGAAACTGATTTGTGAATTTCTTGGGCATTTTTTTTTTTTTTAAATTTTCAGTCACTTCCCATCTTGGGAAAAAAGTATTTACTGTCAATTTAAAAATAAGAAGCCTTGATTTTTCAGTTATTTTCATAGGTTCATGCCACTTTGTATAGCAGGACACCGACTAAATGGAATTAGAGGGAAAAAAATTTAATAAATGGGCTGTATCTTTTGAAAAATTCTCTCTTACTTCAGAAAAATTATCTTTTAAACAAGATTGAACACAAGCCAACTACCAGGAAGTACACTTTGTGTTTATTTAATTCAGTAGTAAAGTATTCTCATCTGCTAAATTACGAATTCTTTTTTTTTAAAGAACTAATTTCCCCTTAAATATTTCTTTTCTTTTCACGCTTCCTAGATTGTCTTTTCGATTGGAAATTATCCATGTCTCAAGTTGAGAATGGGTAAACAAAGTGATGCTGAATTCTCAAAATATTTAAACAACATTCCGGAATAAACATATTAAAAAATAAAGATAATCAAAAAGACTGCGTTGAGTTACAAGGGTGCTGCTGATTCATCTCAGAGCTTAAAATATTTTAATGAGACTTTTTAAGCAGCAAAATCTGAAATGTAAATTAAAAACAAAAATTTGTGGGCATGGCGTCTGTCCTTTGAAACAATGATTTTATTAGAACCTACACTTTGGAATTTGTTTCATAAATTTCGAAATTTTCTGTGTATTGTCAAATGCATGGCATCAAAATGTTCTCAGTTTGAAATGAAAAACAATATGTATTTTATTTTCAAAAATTCGAAACATTTGAAGTTAAACCTCCTCGCGACCCTCTTTTAATTCTCCAGTGTGGCACTGGTAACCTAGTGGTCAAGGTCGCGGCATCGCGGCCGGGGGCTTTCGTTGAGTCGTCGGTTCGAGCCTTGATGTCCCTTAAGATCCGCCTTGCAGCGAGGTTGATGCTAGTTAAATCTATCGAGGCTGAAAGTCCTCCCGTCGGCGAGGTGTGGAAGTTAGGAGAGGGAGGTACCAGCTCAGGTGTCGTCCTCATCACTAGACTGAGGTTCAAAATTACGAGGTCCGTCTCCAATAGCTTTCGTGATGCTTCTAGTGCGACGTTAAAGAAACCAAACCAAATTCTCAGGTTCAATACTTATGTTTCATTAATATGTATTATAAGTTGTAAAATTGTTTATTTGTTTAAATTTAAAACATCTTATAGAAGATGGGAGTATGTCCAAGTGTTAGAGAAATATCCTCTCTTTTTTCCTTTTCTAATTATATTCCCCTGAAATTTTTTTTATATCATTTAATGATTAATTATATAACAAAAAGGGAGTTCGTTCGTGTTTGATGCAGTCATTTTTTTTTTTATGGTTTTTTTTTTTTTTGCAAATTGTGGAATTAACTATTTTTTATAATCAATATGTCTGAGATAAAATCAATTTAATAATCAATGGGACAGAGAAATGTGTGTGTGTATTATGAGATAAATTAGTATTTTCAATAAGATTTTCAATCAATTTTTTAAAAATAAACATTAAATGACTTTAAAATTCATCTCTAATGGTAAATATATTAATTTTCGTTATTTTTTTCTAAACGGAACTTATTACATAATTATCACGAAACAGAATCCGATAACGAAAAGCATGCCAATATTATTAAATTTTTTTCTTATTAAACATGTATAGTGACAATTAAAGGAAAATAGGCACTCCTTTTTCATTTATAAAATACCTTTTATAAAATGTATTACTGACTTAAAATGTAAAGTAAATTTACACACATACACAAAAATGCGAATTTATTCAAGTAGAATTCAGCAATTTGCAAACATTAAATTGAAGCAAAATTAAAAAGTTCTATACAAAGTTTTACAAAGAATAGATTTAGCCACCGAATGTGCTCTTTTTTATAATTATTATTAAATTACTCAATTAAATAAAAAAAATTAAAGTAAACGATGAAATTTCGAGAAAAGGACAATAGTAAGCTTTTTCGATATTAAAAATAAAGCAAACGATAAATTATTAAATTGAATATACCTAAACTAAATGTAATTAAAATTGAAGCAAACGATAAAAAATTGAAAAGTGATCTTTTACGCCAAAAGTGATCCACCTAAAACAATAGCCCCTTGGGTGGCTAATAATTGTAAATAAATATTAAAATTATTTGATCCCAAAACATTCTAATAAGGAAGCCAAACTAAAAAGACGTAACTTGAAATACTCTAGGGAAAAAAAAAAAAAAAAAAAAAAAAGGAGCTAACTCACAGTTTAAAATTCGGAATAATGTTATTTATTTTCAGTCATATATTGATTCTAGTTTACATATGATTTAAGGTAATACATAAATCGATAAGTAAATAAAATACTTAATTTTTATATTTGTTTCACTTCAATCCAATAAAAAAAAATTGGGGGAAATTTATGACGTCATATTTTTGAAAATTGAATTCATTAGTGGAAGACATATATTGCATCAGACATAAAGCAGGTATCGGACATATATTGCCCATATTTTATTTCAATCCAATAAAAGATCCAGGAGAAATTTATAATGACGTATTTTTGAAAATTAAGTCCATTACTGGTGAAAGCAGACATAAAAATATATATATAAAAACAAGAAAAATTTCTGAACAGTGGTCGGGTGAGACATTTATAGGTATAGAAAACAAAAGCTCCTTGGGTAGCTAATACAACATGAAACAAATAAACTGAGATAGAAATGCATCATATTTTGAGCGTTAAGAACATTGAACAAAGAACATTGATCGCAAATATAAAGTGAACAAATAATCAATTAATTTTTCGTCTGCTTCCTTTGGATTTTATGATCGACTTTAATTTTTAAAGCATAGATGCCGCCATTTTTTTTTTGTTTTTGTTTGTTAGTTCGGGGGATATTTTTTGCCTTTCTACTATGATAGTTTTTTCAGTTCTTCCTTATTCGAAAAGCTTTTTTTTGGCTACTTTTGCATCAAGATATATCCATAAATGTTCAAAGGGGTTAGAGTCTGGGGATGAGAAAAATAGTCCAAAATCTTAGATGCCCGTTATAATAATCACTTCTTCACAATTTATTTATGAGAGTATAGAATCGTTATCTTTTTGGAAGGACCAACTTCGTGACAATTCCAATTTCGCAATGCTAGCGGCAACACTTTCTCTCAAATTAGTTAGATAACCCACATTTTGTCAGTTACATATTCTATAAATACTTCATTCCCCCCCTCCCCTGCAGCTGCCATACACACTTATCGCTAAATTCGATAATAAAGACGCACTTATCGCTAAATTCTTCGTTCTTTGATCTCCATATTTTTGACTGTTTCTTTGTGCAAAAAGTCTTATTCCCCCTCTAAATAAAACCATATTCCAAAAATTTTAATCCTCGTTACGATCCTTTCTACCCAACTCTAAATGTTGGTTTTAGTTTCATTATATATGAATGATTTCTTATGAGGAATCCTACCATGTAACATATGTTCATTAAGAATCCTTTCCGCTGTCTTTCCGGATATTTGGCAGATGTTTCACGACATTTTTACCGCACTTGCATCTGGATTTGCTCAGACCTCTAGTTCCCTACTATATGCATAAATCGACTTGGGCTTCATGTTCTCTGAAAATCGTTAACCTGTTCGTACTTGATGAACTAATCGATGATTTTCTTGACGTACATTGGTTTCTTTGAACAATTTCTTGTCATGATATTTTCATTTTTTTTCTTCAAATGTATGAATATTTTTTTCTTCTTTGTAACGGTATAACTTTCTCTTTTTTAACGATTTTTAACTTCCACATCACGGAAGATTTTGGGCCTCGACAGATTTAACATGCATCAGCCCCTACTACAAGGCGGGTTTTTAGCGGCATCAAGGTTCGAGTCCACGACTCGACAAAAACCTCCGGCTGCGAGTCCACGACCATGACCACTAAGCTTACAAGGTGTTAAGTTCTGGCTTTATTAGTAATTACTTAATTATGCAGTGTTACTTTATGTTAAATGTTCATCGTGTATTTGTAAGAAAATGTTTCACAAATGAAAAATATGTGATCATTTTCTTTTTTACTCTTTCACTGCATATGAAATTATTCTTTAAGGTAACTCAGACTAAAATATTTCAAATTTTCCATTTTTTTTTTATTTCGCTGTTAAAAAATAGAGGTCACTTTTCTGATTTTGTAAATGTATTATTTTAGAGAATAGGATAAACAAAACGTTCTAAAATTGTATTTTAAAATTGAAAACACTCGTCTCCCCCTTCATACAGAAAAATATTTATATTTGTGATTTTCTCAAAATGAGATTCTTTAGGAATTCTTGTACACTTTTCTAAAAATTATCCGAAACTATTTCTTCTATCTTTTTTCTGTTTTTGGTACGGTTTCTTAAAAATCTACTTTATCCATAGCGCTAATATTTTGCACATCCTGAAATGAGATTATTTCTTATGATTTTTTTCTTGCAAACACTCACAAATCTTAAATATTGCACAATATGTATATTAAAATGTTGATAAATTTGAATCATAAAATTTAAATTTTTTTAACTTCGTTAATTTTAATTTTCTCAAACAATAATTAAGTTCAGTGTGCAGAATATTATGTTTACATGTACTCTGCAATTTTTAAGAGTCATAAATGTTTTTATTTGCAAGATGTATCTATAAAGTTAAGTGCATGATTTTCTCAAATGTAAATACAGCACTTGATTATTTATTGCTTGTGCATGAATAGGTATGTATACAAATGTAATTTTCTTTGCATGAGCAGATAATCAAAATGAAAAGTTTTTTAAAAGTGGTTATGTTAATTTTTTAATTATGAGCTTGTTACTGGTTTGCGTAGTTAAATCTCAATGTATAAAAATATTGGCAAACGTTAATTCTCTTGATTAATTTGTAAAAAAATCGTTCTCCATTGAATACGTGATTTCAAATATATAAATTAGGGTAACTATATCCCGCTAAAATTACCATTAACTCATTTTTTTTCTCTGAAAGTGGACTTATACTATTTTAACTCAGGTGTCGTCCTCGTCACTTGACCGAGGTTCAAAATTACGAAATCTATCGCCAATAGCCCTCGTGTTGCTTCTAGTGTGACGTTAATAAAAGCTAAATTGAAACTATACAATTTTAAAAATGTCTCATATACAGATACGAGGGCGAATCATAATGTTTTAATAATTACTAAGAAATAACCGAGGCATATCTTCAGATAAACTTTATTTTGTATACTGGTCAATCCATATGTACATAATGTTGTAAATTACAGCTATTAATGTTGATCTGTTTGGTTTCCGAATGCCGTAGATTAAAGTAACTCGTAGTATGGAGAAGATAACGTAAAAAAAAAAAAAAAAAAATGCTGAGTTCTACAATGACGGCTTTCGAAAAATTAAGTAACTCTGAGAGAAATGTATAAATCTGGATGGTTATACTATGTAGAAAAGTCTTAAGAATAATAAGTAAAAATTAAGTTTCCATAACGATTATTTTTAGTAATAATTAAAACTTTACTATACTTCGGGATAATAATTAAAGCTTTACTATTCTGCGGGTTACTCCAATCTACGGTATCTTGAAACCTAAAAAATCCACATGAATAGCTGTAGTTTACAACATTCTGTACATATGGATCAATCAATATGTAGAATAGCTCGGTATTCAGATATCTCGGTTGTTTTTTAGGGATAATTAATACTTCATGATTACCCCGTCAAATCTCATAGTTACAATGCGACTTCCATTGCTTTTAATTAATAAAAAGTTCTTTTTTTCAAAGGGTGAAGTTTTTATTCAAACTTCTCATAAAATGAGCCTCTTTTTACTTGTCGAAGGCGTCTCAGTTACTTAAAAATATTGAATGTCCCGTAGCTGTCCCACGGCTGTTTATTGAAAAAATTTCATTTATCGCTTATATATTTGTGACGAAGTTATATTCCTATTCACCTCTTGTACCATAGCTAAACTAAATATACTAACACTAAAGAGTCAATAAGTCATTCAAAGAGAATTAAGACAGATCTTGCGCATTGTATTCATTTCACACTTTTGTACTATAACGACAAATGTACACCGACTCTCCAAAGTATCGCCCTAGGTACATTTGCCTGTCACACTAATACGAAATTAACGGGGCCTTACCAACACTGCGAAGTTGAGGCCGACTTGACTTCTAGGCTCTACTATGCCGTCGATAATCTGTAGCAATTCTCGACCCCGTCTTTTACTATAGGACAACTGTTCAACGCTAGAGTCACCCGACTTCTATCGTTTGTCTCAAGCTTAGCTTATATGCTTCCTATCTACCTCATTTCACTTTATTTCTACCTGCCTCTTATTTAAATACTCACGTTTCATTTTTGGTTAGGAAGAAGTTGTTATTTGCAGCAATCAATCTTAATTAAGAGTCCCCAAGGTAAGTGAAGAAAAAATCGCGAATAGCCCAACGTCACATATTGAGATCTAATAATCTATGGAATTCAAATAGATGTTTGGCGAAGTGAATGGGCAGCATCAAGTAACGAATGTAATATACATATTCATAATACAAATAGGGCTTTCAAATATTTCGTCTTAATTCCCAAATAAATCTGGATTCATATTACCGTTAAACTTCTGCCTGCATAATTTATAGCCCCAAATCTCAACACATGCTTTTTTTGTATATTTTAGGCAAATTTGTTTTTATACAAAAGATTTTTGCATATTAATTTATGACCGTGAGAAATTATACTCTGAGGAAAATTGATTTCAGATGTTATCACAAAGAAAACCAATTTTTGAGAGTATATTTTTATTCGCACTTTTCAATAAAATATACTCCCGGAAATCACGCTATAAGCAGTCAGAGAGCTAATATAATCCAAACAAAACTATTGTTGCGTCTTTAAGCATATTTTAGCATGACCTTTACGTGCAGGCTGTTTACTATAGAATTTCAATTTTCGAATCTTCTTTCCCCGTTTCTATCAAAGACCAAGAAAAGTCAAATGTATTATTCTTGTTTTTTTTCAGCATTCAATAAAAAAAAAATCCCGTTTTCTAAATCTTTAGATCTTTCAATAAACATTCAAATAAACAGTCGTCTCTCGAATTATTTACCGAACGATATAAATGTAAACACTTTTCTTTCGCGTTTTCAAAAGAATTGTGAAGACATTTTTGAATTTCACAGTTGGAGTTACTTAAGCACACATATTTATTTTTTTCTCGAGATGTATTGAGTTTTTTTATCCCCCCCCTCCAGTATTGTCATATGCTTTGACAAAGATTTAAAAGGAGATGTTTTTCGAAGATTTAAAATTTACAATCGTAGCTTCTGCTCAGCTTTTATTAAATATTTAAGATATTTTGTGGGAAGTATTTCCTTGCGCTTCTCGTTATTAGATTTTGATTTTTATGGCTTCCTTTTGATTTTTATGGCTTCCTTATTCCCTTGAAGCTATTTCTATTTAAAATAAAAAGAACATTTTTACAATAGGCACGCTTGTCTATGTGAATAAAAGTCAACTAATGCAAAAATTTGCATTTAGATGTAGCATTTCTTGAGGTGAAATGTGCCCTCACACATTCTCGTGTTTCACAAAAGTGTGAAGGCTCATTTTCGAAACATTCTATTTTACAGTGTTTAGATTTTCATGAAGTAAATATTTATAGAATTCTGTATTTGCGTATTCTAGAATTTAATATTTTGTTTTCATTAATTTTATTGATTGTATTCATTCTGTATTTCGGAGAATTAAACTTATATTTTTTTTGTCTTAAAGACTTTTAAAACTAATTACACTAAACTTAATTTTATTAATTTGACAAGTTGTGTCTGTTCGCATAGTTTTCTGTTTACAGATATTAAATGCTGCTATTAACTTTGTAAGGGAATTTGGTCCGAAGGAAGACTCAACATTTCTAAAAACAATTTATTTACAACACAAGCTTGATCAACCCAAGTCATGATAAGCCCCCAATTAATAAATACGAGGACAATTGACGAAGTATGCGAGATATGAGAAGACTTTAAATACTTCAGTACACTTACTAAATTTAAGAGCTCCGACTTCTAAGCTATCTAGTTTCGATCGTCACTTTAAGTAATACAAATATCAATTACTAAATATTCATTGCTCCGCTAAAAGTCTTTCCTCTCTCTCACTCCTCTCCTCTCTCTTTTTGAAAGCTTATACTATATATATCAGTCTTAATTTGCATGATCACGTTCTTATCTTCGGAGGAAGCTTTCTAATAAAAATAATTTCAAAGGCTCGAAAATTCTCCCAAGAGGACTGTTAGTGACACGATCGCGGATAGAGCCGTCACAACATCTTCGGAAATGAAAAACAGAAAAGATAAAATCAAATTACTTTGTGTGTGTCCGTGTGTTCAACACTAACACTGGCATTGGATGCTTCAAGATAGCATTAATATTTATTGCTAATAATATATGTTACTAAGAGCTTAAATCAAGATCATTTTATTATTTTTATTTTCAAATATTAAAAGCAGTCGTGAATATAGTCGGAAAAGGGAAGTAGAAAAGATGGAATGAAATCTATTTATTTGTTCAGAAATAACAATAGAACATTGGATGCATGATATAATATTTACATTTTCTAAAAATTTATATCGAGAACTATTTTTTTTTAAAATTTTCAGGTATTAAAAACTGTTGTGAATGTTGTCGAAAACGAAAAGTAGAAAAGATGGAAACAAAATGTTTTACTTCAATAATAACAATGAAAATTAGGTGTATGTAGGTATTATTAATACTTTCTTAGCATTTTTTAAAAATTTTATATCACTATCTTTTTCTTCCGGGACATCATTTCTGAATTAATTGAGTGTTATTTTCTTGTTCATTTTAATCATTTTGTTGTTGTCTTCCTTAATTATACTAAAATCATAAGGAAGTTTCTTAAAGGATAAAAATTAATTCATTAATCTGAAATAGCAGGAAGGGTATTGATTAACATTTTACATTTTTAGAACTTTTGTTTATTTTTGGAGACCTAAATGAAATGGAATGTCCTCTAATAAAATGCGTAGAAAATCGTAAAGCAAAAGTACATAAAATATATTAAATTATCGCATTAAAATCTTAAAATGGAGCATGGTGCAACATTTCTAATTTTTCACAGCAACAGTGGCGATTGAGAATTAGAAGTGGGGGAGCAAAAAATTTATAGACAGCAAAAAAATAACAGGAAGGAGGGACAGGAGATTATGAGGAAGGTAGACATAAACACAAAATTTAAAAATTTAAGACCATACTAATTAGTTTTTCATCGATATAAATTTTTATATCATTATCCTATTTACTAGTAGGTTTTGCAGCTTCCTTTTTTGTTATTTCTTTTGGAAAGGATAAGAGTTTATCAGGTTGTAAATTTTTGAACAGATTATTCAAACCACGGAGGCTCTGAAATCTTTGTTGAGTTTGAAAAATCAATATATTAATACAGTAATAATACGATTGAAGTACGTTTTCGGATATGAAATTCTCTTATCTTCTGATAACTTATCAAAAAGCATTTCTTCTTTTTCACCTTTCATTTTTGAAAATAGGTGTTGCACCCCCATTCTTTTGCTAGATCTCTGGATTCGTTTCGCCAACCGCATAAGGAATTTTAATTTTTTATTGCTATCAGTCTTCTCAGAAGATTATTTATCAAAATACTAGCCATTTATACGTCCTTTTTTTCAAGTTGTAGTGTTTAAAAAAACAGGGAGGAAGATTTCAAATTACCAAGAAAAAAGGACAGCAAACACTCTATAAAATCATAGTTCTTTAACATACAAATTATATATTTCGTCAAATTCGTCTTTTTTGATTGAAATTAAATTAAGTTGTTATAAAAATTTTCATTACTATTGAATAATTTTTTACTTATAAAGCGTAGTTTCTTGTCTATCATCTAGTAAGGCATATCTATTTTTCAGATGAATCGTTATTCAACATTGCCCAGCGTTTTATGCTATATTGCCAATCTCTCTCTCTCTCATTCCCTCTCTCTACACACACACACACACACACACACAATTGCCAACACACTGACACACATCTGGAAATTTGTTTCTCAGCATCATTTTAAATTAAATTTTA
>BMAW01044496.1:365098-405656 GCA_019974015.1 Nephila pilipes
AGTAAATACACTTCCATATGATATCTGTGTCATCTCAGCAATCTCACGGAGCTTCACTTTACGATCTTTCATTATAATTTTTGTCACTTCACTCACATTTTCCGGTGTAACGGCTTCCACAGGTCTACCCGAGCGTTCCGCGTCATTTGTGTCGGTACGACCACGTTTAAACTCGGCAAACCACCGACAAATCGTTGCTTTTGATGGACAAGAGTCCGGGTAACATTTTTCAATCCATTGTTTCGCTTGCACGGTGTTTTTACCCATTAAAAAACAATGTTTTATCAGAACACGAAACTCGGTTTTTTCCATTTTTTAAACAAACTACAAAACGACTTTACTCCAACCTCGATAACTCAGCTGTTTCTGGTCCGATCGACTTAAAATTTTGACACGTTTCAAGCAAAGGTTAGTACTCTAGAAAGACCTGGTTACTGGTTTACTACGAGCGCCATCTCTGGGCTAGTCTCGGGAGTTATTGATCGATGTGTTATATATATATATATATATATATATATATATATATATATATATATATATATATATATATATATATATATATACATGAGCAGAGGAGGGAGTCTTTCTCGTCACTTCCTTTCTAACAATGTTTCCATTCATTGTAGTAATATACTTGAAAAACTTAGCTCTTTTTTCTTATTCTTAAAATTCTAGTACCCGTCAAGAATACATTTTTACTGAGTGAAATAGTTTATTAGTACGAGTTTTGAAGGAAAATGAAAATCTCGTAATAATTTTATTTCTGCAATGTTATTTCTTTCTCTCTTGAGTAGAGAGGCATGCTGAAAAGTGTTGCAAATTTTTCATTGATGATCTATTCTATTTCTTATACTTGTTGAGATTATTTAACAAGATTTTATCACGATGAAATATGTTAAACATTTTATTTTTGCTCGAAATTTTTCATTTTTACATTAATTTAATGTATTAACTTATTATAAGAAAATTTCATTTACATTGGATAATATAGATAATATTCCACTGGTGTTTAAAATTAAGAGAATTTGCATATTTAGTCGAATTTCTCAAAAAGTACAGTAGTAAAGGTAAAAACTGATGCTTCCAAACAAGATGTAAGTTTTTTAGATTGAATTGCGTAAGACTTACACGTTTGTGTGGGCTGTGTGTTTAGGGGGAAATGCTTTGAAAGAGCTCGTGCCAATTTCCACGCTTCTTTTATTCGAACACCATGGCGACTCTCGGTTTTAATTTGTTGTAACATTTGGTAAAATTCAACAGCAAACATTAAAATGGGAAATTACTAATGTCTGAACAGTGAAGTGACGGTGAATCGTCGGGAGATTTAATGCAAGGCAGATCGCTGGAGACTTTAACCAGTGGAGACCAGTGTTGAGAATATTTTATGGAGAAACAGTTTTAGAGACCAGGTCCGTAGAGAGAAAATATGAGCAAGTTTGTCCAAGAGCCACAATGACTAACAAAGACAGATATTTGTTCATTACAGTTAAACGTAAAAGGACAGTGACAGGTCATCCGTCTCTTGAACATTCGGTCCCAGATTCCTATGTTTCAAGGGATACTGTTTTCAGAAAGCTGCCTGAGAAAGATTTGTTTACAAGAAGATCTACTATTTGAGTCCCACTCACTTCCGCGCTCAGAAGAGCCCGTTTAGCAGATAACATAGACATTGGAGCAGGGTCAGAGGGAGACAATTTTCACTGATGAGACCAGATTCAGCTTGGCCACTGATTCTCGACGTACCTTCATCTGGAGGGTACCAGACACCCTCTACATGTCCAATATTCGAGAAGAGACCAATAAGGAAACAAAGTTTAAATGGTCTAGACAGGAACCATGTTGGACAGACGCACAGACTTTCCTGCCTTCGACAGAGGCTTTGTGACTGCTGTAGAGTATAGGTTTGAAATCTTGATATTTTACGTTCGCCTTTTCAGGGGACATATGACTCTGATTTCATGTTTATAGATAATAACAGGGATCATCTATTCTACGAATATCTGGGAAGTGAACAGATTCTTCTGAAGGAATAACCAATACGTCCAAAACGCAACCCTATAGAGCTTGTTCGCTATCCTTACGTTTCCCAGAAATATCAAGACTTGAAAACAGTGTTGCTGGAGGAGCTGGTATCATTTTCATCAAACTTCCACATCATGCCAAAGTGAGAACTTAGAGCCTCTATAGTTTTAACATGCATCAGCTCCACTAGGCGGCGGATCTTAAGTGGCATCAAGACTCAAATGCACGACTAAACAGGGAGAACGCCGGCCGCGAGCTCGAGGCTATTATTCCCTTTGCTCATTAAAATCAGATGAACTTCAGGTGTCCCCCCACCCCCCGTATATAAACGTCAACTGAAAATCCAGACATAATCGCCTTTAGTGATCTATATTCCTTAAAATCATACAAACAATCAAACTGAAAATCCACGTTCCAAGATCAATTTGATTTTATCCAGGATTTTAAAATGTAGTTACATATTACAAAACACCATAAATTTTCGAATTCAATTTATGTCAGTAATGCTTTGCGTTTTAAAAATATCCTATTTTTAAAATGTTTCAATTACCGTCATTTCTGAACATGTAGTGAATATTAATCTAAAGTTGCAAGAAAAGGGAAGAGCGGTATTTTTCTATTATATTTGCAATTTCTACGCACCAATAAGTTAAAATATACAAATTATTTACAACCATATTGGACCTCCAAACAGCCTATACAACCATCATCTCGTTAAGGTGGTCAGAAGAACAAATTATATCAGAGACTGAATATATATGTACACTCTATAACAAACAAACAAACAAACAAACAAACAAAAAAATCAAAGCACCAAGAAGGAGTTGTCCGATGGAAACAAAATTTGGTGAATAGAAAAATTATACAGAATAGAAAATGAATAAAATTTCAGAAAAATTGAATGATTTATTTCAATGTTACATAGTTACAGAGCTCAATAAGGTGTTGACCCACCTCTAGTCTGGATGCAAGCTGCCACACGATGTGGCATAGAGTGATAAAGCTCCCTGATGTCCTCCTGAGGTATTGCTTGCCAAATTTGCTCCAATGGTCGGGCTAGGTCATCAACACTCCCTGGTAGATGCAGTCAACTTCCCATCCTATCCCAGACATGTTCGATTGGAGAGAGATCTGGCTGACCAAGAAAGTGTTTGACAAGCTGTAAAACAGCTCATAGCAACACGTGTTGAATGACGTCTGGCAATATCTTGCTGAAAAATTAGACCGGAGAATTTAAAAAGGAACGGTAGCAAAAAAAAGTTTCAGAATGTCGTTGACAAACCGCTTTGTTGTAGATGTGTCTCTAAAGACGACCAAAGGGATCCGACTATCAAGGGAAATGGTACCCCAGACCATAACTCCAGGATGAGGACCTGTGTGGCGTGTAGTAGTGAAAGCAGTGTTGGCACGCTTTCCTGGGTGTCTCAAGATACGTCTCTTATAATTAAATTTCGTTTTAGTTTTGATACTTGCGTTTTATACCAGTAGGCTGGATTGTTTTTCAATGTAATCAAAAATTATGCAAAAAGGCACTGTAAATGGGCTGTTGTTCACATATATGAGGTGTAGCTCAAACATAATTTCGTCCAATTTTTAACTTGTTGTTTATATTCTATTTCTGATAATTTTTATTATTACTGCTTAGTTTCTCTTTATGCGAATTTGTTAACTTATTAATGTAATAAATGCTTCAAAACCTTTCAAATGTATCTGTTTTTTTTTTTTTAAATTTACATTTCATAATTAGTGGCAACTTGATAAATATAAATTGGCTTCTTGTGAAATCGTCTTCTTAATTTAGTAATTCATAATGCGTTTTTAAGGCAAAAGACAAACATTTACTGAATGTAAAAGGATAAAACTTCTTGTAACTTATTCTCAAATGTACATCTTGCAACTCGCTGAAAACGGAAACGTTGCAAAATCTGCCATCTGGCTGTTGCTAGATTCCTTTGAAGACTTTTTGTCTAATAATAATTTATTATCCTGCTATCCTCAGCCCACAAATAAATTGTACTTACATATGTATGTTAAATGGTATAAATAATATTGTATATATATTATCATCATTCGTGTATCTACTAAGACAACAATAATGTACAGTTTGCTTTTTTAAAAAATTTACTAGGCTTAATTAGGTGTAAAAATTTGCTACATTAAAAAGTTTTTATTAATATCTGTGGAGCTTCTGAATTTTCATATTACCTTAAATATTTTAGAAATATAATTAATTTTATGTGTGTGTTGTTTTATTTCAAATTGAAAATAAATACAAACATATGAATTTCTATTCAACTCAATAAAGATCAGAACAGTGATTCTAAAATTTTTCGTTCCGTATAGTGATGTGAGATCTCTAAATGCAAAACATATCTTCTGGAGCACACACATTGGATACAAAACCCAAATTCTCTCATGAGACATCTTTTCAGTTTATGTGGTTGGTGTGGTGGGGAAATTTAGAGAGGGAGGTGTCAGCTCAGGTGCCGTTCTCATCACTTGACAGAGGCTCACAATTTCGAGGTCCGTCACCAATAGCCCTTTTATTGTTGTAAAAAAAATCTCTTTCTGCCAAAAAAATGCTGAGTGCGGAGGTGATTGTTTCTCGGGGTGCTGGCGTGGCTCTGCAACCTTTGGGTGAGCTCGATCCCCTTGTGCATTCTGCCAATAGCCCTCGTATTGCTTCTCAGTGTGACGTTAATCAACAATCACTTTAAGTTTATGTGATGTACAATAAATTGGATCAACGTTTTCATTTTTTTGCAATTTTTTTTAAAAAAAAATTCTATATATTCCAATATTCCTGACAATACAATCTATGCTGCTTTAAAAGGGAAAAACATAAATGAATTATAAAAGATTTTAAACTAATTTTTGCACTTAAAAGTAATATTTTTATACGTAAAACTACAACCGTTAGATTTTTGATCAGATATTAAGAGTTTTTTCTTAGTTCGGCTGGTTGTGCTTCTGGATCAAATATGCAGCATTTTCCTTCATGTTAAAGCTATTGATTATCCCCATAAGGGATACTAGTATGAGATAAAATTCAATGCAATTAAAAGAAATTTTATGGCAGAAAGCCGCTGAAAAATATAATTAATGTTTCTTCTATTGAGCATCAATCGCTGCAGTTTATTGTGCTGTTTTGATTAATTACAACAATTCTATAGTTATTGTTTGATACGTGAAGTTATTTCTTATCCTTTTTTCTATGAACGTAAATATTGTTCAATTTAACCAGTGATGACTAAACTGAACAAAGTATCTGCATTGCAATTATGTTGTACCAGTATTTTCAAAATCACTATATTTTTTCATGTAGAAATTTAAACTAACTTTCGGTATATGAAAGTTCTGTTTTTTGGATCACATTTCCCCCTTTATATGCGCAATCATGTATATGTGCACAAAGGTGTGAATAGTTATTAGACTTGTCAGAGGAAAACAACAGAATATGCCTTCCATTTTGAAACTATTTTAAACAATCATATTACATCATTATAAATTAGGAATATCTTATCATTCATTTTGTAATAAAAAGTTATTATAATGTTCGTTACAATAGCTATTTGTTGCGCTTTTGGACAAATAATCTTTACATCTCTATAAAACGACAACTCAAATCTCGGCTATCTTCTGCTTTCCTGCTCTCCCTTCTTTGATAATTAAGTAGCTAAATTTGAAGATTAATTAGCATCTATGATTTTAGTCACAAATTATGTATCCTGAATAAAAAGGAATTTAAATTATTTTGAGAAGGGATTTTAAAAATATATTAGAAGAAACTTGATTTTAGACAAATATTGCTTGCAACTTGACATTATACATTTTATAAAAGTACTTATACTTTTATGAAAGAACTAGGATTACTTACGAAAATTGTTTACGATAGAAATGTCAAGCAAATTCACAATAAATAATTTTATGCAATATATTTAAGTGGATAATGACTTATTATAATTGACTGACACACGCATTTATAAATAAATGGAACCTTAACATTTTTGATTACTTACAAATTTATGCGCAGCCCATTTCAAATGACATAGCTGGATATAAATAAAACATGCACTGTTATCTAAAGCAACAGAACCGCAATGCACGTATACAAAAATTTGTAAGAATTAGTACCCAGAGGTGTGGAAAATAACTTGATTTCCCTCATAAATAAATATTGCAATGGATATAATAATGATGATTATATATTATAACGAAATTACTTAAAACTGTTTATATACTTATACTGAAATAATATGCGTGCGCCTAAAATAGTTTTTGAAAATATTGAGAAAATTCACTTTTTTCAATTTAATTTAATAATTTTCACACTCATTGCTGTATATATTGTACTGATGTTTTAATGTAGAATATTTCGTACTGGAATTTACCATTATTTACACGATTTTTTTTCCTTCATTTTTAGGTTGAATGCCTGAAATGCCTGCTCTACCTGATATCTTATCTGTGCATTGCATTTATGTCGATGAAGAAAATATTGGAACAATCATATGCCGGAGAGATTGTCTCATGTTGATTATATCTCAGATGTACGGAATCCCTATACAAAAAATTATATTGTTTGATTATCATGCCATAAATAATCCTCCTGTGCCGTTATCTGTGTTTGAAGTAGAGAATGGCATGTTATTGAAAATAATGAATTCGGACTGGATCCCAAATGGCTTTTAAACCACAAAAATTGTCTCAGTAGTTCATTTATTCATCTTGTACCATCATTTGAATTGTTTATTCTTAAGCAATAAAATAAATTAGTCAGAATAAAATTATCTGTGTGATTAATCGCAACCTCATATTCAACTGCTAAAAATATTTCAAACGCACAAAATTCTTTATTGTATCATTACACTGAAAATTGGAATCTTGTTTTTTAGAGGCTTCATTCTCCACGCTATTACATACAGGTTGACGGAGTAATCTAATAATAGTAATCAAGTAAGAATCTTGTAACTAAGAGGTTTTTTTTTAAATAAATTTTCGAATATTCGCTAAATGCTGTTTATGTAATTATTTACGGAAGTTTAACAATTCACTTTTCCACCATTAATTTTCTTCGTACTCTAAAATACTATCAATAAAGTTATTTTTTTCATCAAAAATATCTATAATGGATTCCTTGAATGTTCAATGAATCGTATATGTTGAATTTTAATTAATGAATCGAGACACAAACATTTCATCACGAAATTTATCTCCGATCTAATTACGAGATCCGTCGCCAATAGTCCTCAAGTTGCTTCTAGTGGGTGACGTTAATAAAAACTAAAACTGAACTAAATCGCTACTAGAACCTACCTACTGGTCATAGTCGTGAATTCGCGGCCGGTGTTGTTTCGACCAGTCATGGGTTCGAACCCGGGTGCCACTGAAGATACGCTGTGTAGCGGGGTGGTTAAATCTGGCTCAGATTCAGAGTCCTAACGTTGACGCGGCGTTTAAGTTGAGAGAGATGCCAGCTCGGGTGTTGTCCTCGTCACTTGACCAAGGATCAAAATTACGAGGTCCGTTGCCAATATATCCCTCGAGTTGCTTCTCAATGCGTTGTTAATAAAGATTCAATCTAATCAATCAATCTCAAAAAGGTTCTGAGCTTCGAGGCATAATAAATGATCTGTCAAGAAACAGTTATTTAAGTAAATTGAGCTAATTTTATTCTTATCTTTAGAATAATCAAGACTCGACTAGTATAAAACGAATATATATCGATAACTATCACATCCTAAGCCCAGTATGAGAATTCTACATACCTAAATAAGTGCAAAACTGGATCCGAATGACAAATACAGTGGCTCAAACAATTGAGGATACACCTTACTTTCACTTGATAAATCCAACTTTTAATGAAAATAACACATTAACTAGAATAGAAGACGTATTTTTACTTTTACACGTAATAAAAGGGTTAATTTACAGTAAAAATAACGAAAATCAACAAAAAAATATTTAAAATTAAAAGTTTCACAAATATTTGAAGTAAACATAAGCAGATCTTTACCTCAAAAAATTAAGGATACACCAATGAAATTTTTTCGATATATTACATGCATAGACAGTTTCAGTATTTTGTTGCATGTCCTTTGGCTTTTATAATGTCCTCCAAACGTCTTGGTACCGATTCGACCAATTTTTTAGTGGTATCTGGAGATATTTTACCCCATTCTTCTTGCAACACTTGCTTTAAATGGGCTTTGTTTCTAATCTGGTGTTTTTGGACCGCTGTTTCTAGTGTGGCCCACAAATTTTCTATGACATTGATGTCAGGGGACTGTGGCGGTGTGTGCAATTGCTGTTTACAATGAAAAAGACACCACATTTTGAGATTACGTGCCGTGCGTTTGGGGTCGTTGTCGTGCTGAAATATAAAATTTCCATCTAAACCCAATTTTCGTGCACTTTCTTTAAGATTGTTGCGGAGTATGTCTATATAAAGCTTATGATCCATTATACCATCTATAAAAACTAAATTTCCTACCCCATTTGCAGCCATACAACCCCAAACCATGACGGAGCCACCACCATGTTTAACTGTAGGACGTAAATTTTTTGGATAACAAAGCGGTGTTCGGCTTTCTCCAAACGGTGTGACGACCATCGCTTCCAAAAATGTTGAATTTACTTTCATCACTAAATATAACTTTCTTCCAAAAGTTTTCTGTCTTCAACTGATGAGTTTTTGCAAACTCCAAACGCTTTTTCTGATTTTGTAAGCTTATGAAAGGTTTCTTTCTGGCTACTCGACTGCTATATCCAGCATGTCTAATCACATTTCTCACAGTTTCAGCACTTACACTTCTGCAGATTATTCGAGAAGTTTCTGCAGCTAGTTTGACTGCACTCAGTTTAGGATTAATCTTGATATCTTTTAAAATTTTCCTTTTAGCTACATCACTCAGAATACTTTTCCTTCCTCTTCCACTCTTATTTTGAATTAATCCATCGCGTTTAAATTTCCCAATGATTTTCTGGACACATGAGTGACTTCTACCGACAATTTCAGCTATTTCACGATAAGATTTTCCCTTCTTAAATAACCTTAATATAAATTTTCTTACATCAATACTAGTCTCTTTCCGAGGAGCCATTTTCCATTTAAAATTACAGCTTTATATTCTCATAACCACCTTCAAAAGACAGAAATAACAGTTGAAAAAGTTTAGGATAAAATTTCCCAAACTTTAGTAGCAAGCAAAAAGAAATCAAGTGGTAGTTAAACAAAAATTTCGTTTGTGTATCCTCAATTTTTTGAGGTAAAAATCTGCATATGTTTATTTGAAATGCCTCTAAAAAGTTTTATTTTAGAATTTTGTCGTTGATTTTTCTTTATTTTTACTGTTAATTAAACCTTTTGTTGTGTCTAAGAATAAAAATTCGTTTGCACTTCTGGTTAAGGTGTTATTTTGATTGAAAGTTGGATTTATCAAGTAAAAGTAAGGTGTATCCTCAATTGTTTGTGCCACTGTATATACTTTTTAACAGGATCCGAGTTAAGTATCCTCTCTTAGAAGGTCACTTTCACCTACTTGAATAGAAATCATTTGCTCAACAAATTCGTTACTTCATTACTAAATTAAATAATGTAAAACAACGACATTTTCCTTCAAATCAAAAGTATATAATATCCTAAATATTTCCAAAAAAAAGTATTTATTTCAAATCAATATAGTATTCTTTCAATGTTGAAGTATGTAAAATCAAAAAAATATTTCTTATAAAATCATTTTAAAATATCCACCACACATGTCAAAATAAACATTGTAATATTCCTCTTCTAAATAAAGCATAAATTATTAAATTTAAATCATATTCATTTGTATAGCACATATTTTTTTTTGTTTATTTTGTGACAATAATGAGATTTCAATTTAGATTTCCAAAAAAATTGTTGCTTTAAAAAGATTCTGAAATACTATATATTAGCACACTTTTCGTTTTACTACACACATCAAATAAAACGTTGTTATTTTTCACATATTACACAAATTTTAAAAATCAAATTAGAATTGAATTCAAAAATATTTCACCTATGTATCACATAATATCACATTTTTTACACTTAAACACTTTTAGAAATACCACACTTTTAAAACAGAATAATTCCAAATGTAATATAACACAAAACATAATGTATTATTTTTCAAAAAACACTTTCAAAACTTTTAATTAAATTTTAAAATATGTTAACTTTTTAAATTTCATAACAATTAAGAATCAAAATTAAATCTGTAACATTTTTAATTAAACAAAACATCAAGCACTTTTATCATAATTACTATTTTAGATGAAGACACAATGTAATATATTTTCAAAATAGAAATAAATCAAAATTTGAAATACACGTCATACACCAACAGAACACGTTACAATATTTTTTCAAAAATTTCTCTTTCACAGCATTCACTTTTAAAATAGAACCAATTGAAAAATTAGCATAATGTGCAAAATGTAATATTTGTTAATTCCTAATTTTTACATTCTTAAATTTCTAGGATTAATTGTTAAGGAAAAAATAAATTCAAAACTTAACTTGAGTTGAAACGTGGAATGTCCAAGCGAAGTTTTTTTTTTTTTTAAAAAAAAAAAAAAAAAAAATTATCTCTAAAACCAATTCATTGAAGTTAAAGTGGATGACTAGTTGGGACTTGCGCTGTTGCTTTTTGAAGCAGTTTTTGCTCAGAGTCCGATTTGTCAATCCAGTTCATAGGAACGAAGAACCTGTTTTAGAATAGGCTTGCACTTGCTCCTAACTTTGCATTGGATGATGAATTTTACAGGATGAAGTACCAGAAGCTTCCAATCATGTAGAGATGTTTATTGTGACGCAAACGACTTTCATCAGGAAATAATGCTGATCGTACAGAAGAAAAGGTTCGAAATTTTCAGGTTTCCCAAGGAAGGGGCAGTGGATTCCATCAAAACTATAGGCACATGATGACCATCGAAAGCTGATGTCAGATGATGACGCAAACGACTTTTATCAGGAAAAATATGCTGATCGAACAGTACAAATGGTTCGAAATCTTCAGGTTTCTCAAGGAAGGGGCAGTGATTCCATCAAAACTAAAAGCACATGGTGATCTCTCATTAATTTATTTTTTGGGGGGATCAGGCGAGCGGTAAGGATAGCCAGTAATCCTGCCAGCTTCATGTGACATCTTTGTTTTACATTTAAAAATTCATATTAGAGTACCATGGTTATAATAATAAAGAAGACCAATTTGCCGAGTAAAGTCTGTTTATTATCACTGAGAAAGATGCAAGCACAGGATGAATGATATAGCGCTATGTCGGCCACAAGGCCGACGCGAAAATTAGCATACGATAATAACAGAAGAGAGGAGCAGAAGAGAGAGCTTTTTTACGGTGCATGTTAATTTATAAAAAGGAATTTTCTGGGGACATTTTTTCATCACATGTGCTGGGTGTAGGGTTTCCCTGGGACTTTAGCTGCAGACAGAAAGTCAAGAAAGGATTATTTCTGACATATTTATGACTATGGGAAAGCGGATTAAATAAATTTTATGAGAGCGTGATCTAATAAATAAAAGGATAATTTGGAATTGGATCTGGAAATAGAAATGAACTCTTTTCTTTTTGAATTAGAGAATGGGAAAAATTAGGAAATAAAATTATTTTTAAGAGAAATTACTATAAATTAAAGTTAAATCATTATATATATATGTGTGTGTGTATATATATATACAAGGTAAATCAATGAAATTATTATTAAAAACCATAAAAATTTCATTTTGTTTTACCGCCGTCTGATTTAGGGCCGCGGTAGCCTAGTGGTCATGGTTTTGGATTCGTGGCCGGCGGTTTTCGTTCAGTGGTGGGTTCAAGCCTTGCCCGCTAAAGACCCGCTGTGTAGCTAGGGCTGATGCACGCTAAATCTGTAGGGTCCCAAAGTCCTCCCATTGGCGTGGGGTGAAAGTTAGGTTAGGGGGTGCCAGCTCAGGTGTCGTCCTTGTTACTTGACCGAGGTTCAAAATTATGAGATCCGTCGCCATTAGCCCTCGTGTTGCTTCTAGTGCGACGTTAAAAAAAACTAAAAGTATTGAAAATGACTGCAATAGAATCATCTGAAGTTTTCTGAATTGGATACTCATTTTTAATATTATATTTCATCTGAATTTCTGATGTATGGTTAAGTAAGTAATGCTATATAAATTATTTTTTTCAATTTTATAAAATCTGTTTTATAGTTATTACGAATATCGTTTAATGATATCTTATTGAAATTTCTTTAACTTTGTTTTGATATGAAGTTTAAAATTAATAAATATTTAGAGAATGTCTATATATACATTAGTGTTTTGTTTTATTTAAGAGTTTGATATACAGTAAAATAATATAAATGTCTTTAATGTCAATTAATAATATTTCGTATTTTTCATATAATATTTTTGAGAAATTGAAACTACTTCATTATTTTTTAATGTTACACACACACACACTCTCTCTCTCTCTCACACACACACACACATATATATATATATATATAGATAGATAGATAGATTGTGTTGTATTTTAATTTAAAATATATGATGATAAAATTGCTTGCTATTAAATTGAAACTGATATTGGTTTTCTTACGATAGTTAATTTTTGTGAAATGAAAAAGTTAATATAGATTTACATTAGAATTTAATTCAATGATTCTAAGTTTTTTTGAAAAAAATATTGCATCATTTGTTTGCTATGTTGTGCATTATACAACCATTTTGAAGTCCTTCTATTTTTGAATAGTGTGGTTTTTAAAAGTTTTAGATACAAAAAAATGAAATATTGTACGAGATATAAATGATGATAGATTTTTAAAATTATTTCTAAATTGATTTCTTAAAATTTGTGCAATATTTGGAAAATGCGTTTCATTCTGATGTGTGTTCAACAGCTTTTTATTTTGATATGTGTGGTAAAATACAAATCGTGCTTTATATTAATTTATTAATAATGTTTGAGAATTCTTTTAATATAACAATTTTTTGAATATATATAAAGTGAAACCTCACTGTTTTTATAAGGGGTGGTTATAATTAATGTGTGACCCTATTCTCAGACCCCTCTAGAATCCATTCTTCTTATTGAATATTGATAAACCTTAGTATATATGTTATATGAACCAAGGGAAAACGATTTCTGCAATAAAAAATAGTTCAAATGTTGGCCATCATTGGGAATTGTGACACCTAAAGAAGCACAAAAAAAATCTGTCAGAATCATTGAAATTTATTCAGTTACAGAATGTGCTCAACGTGTGCTCCATTGACATCAATTACGTGTTGAAAGCGCATTATAGCGTTTTGAATGGTAGAGCGAAGCAAGTAACGAGGGATTTCAGCCACATGGGGTATAATGCTAGCTTTCAACTCAGATAAAGTCCTATTTCCTCCTCAATAAACACGATCTTTTAAGAATCCCCAAAACCAGAAATCACATGGATTTAAGTCGGGTGAATGAGGAGGCCGGGCATCCGGAAAAGCTTTAGATATTACACGATTCTCACCAAAGTTAGTCAAGTTCTTTGACTTGACGCGCAAACTGGGGAGTTGCTTCATCTTGCATGAAGACAGTGGTCTGCAAATATTGCCGTTCCTGTAAAGTACGAATGACCTATTGTCGAAGGAGTTGACTGTACCGCGCACTCTTGACAAATAACATTTTAAGACCATAAAGAGTGAGAGTTTTCAAAGAAAACGGTCCGAAAATAAATTCAGCAGTTAATTCACACCATGCAGTCACGAAAACAGAATGCAGTGGTTGTTGGTGCAGGACATTAGGAGATGAAGCACTCCATTTGTGGCAATTTTGATTATTCACAGCTCCATCTAAAGAAAAGTGCGCCTCATCTGACTATAGAATTTTTCAAGGTCACGCGTCATTAACTTCCATTCTTCCAAAAAATCGGCAAGCAAAATCAAAACGTGTTTGGTGGTCTTAGGGTTGCAGCATTTGCACTGTGTGGATTTTATACGGATACCATTTTAAGATGGATCGCAGAATTTTTCCTACTGTCGACCACGGAATCGCAAACTCTTGTGACACAGATCGAGCACTTGCTGAAGAATATCTGGAACTGGAAGCTCTTTCAACCACAGCATTAGCGACATCTTGGACAATTTCATTCGCAACCGGTTTCCGTCCTCTTCCTGTCAGTACACCTAAGTCTGCAGTCTCTTCAAATTTCATAATCATTTTCAAACTGTTCTTAGACAATGACCCTTTTCGCTAACCCTTTAATCCACGATATTCAAGCAGGTACAGCTACCTTTCTGATAAGACAATTTTACCAGTAAATCTCGATCTTTCTTCAGTAAGGGCATGATTAACGATGACAAAGGCACGCAGAATGATTTTATGGCTCTGACTGCTGAGTCTCTTTATATGTTTAACTAATTCGTATGAGGAATTTTTGAAAAGAGCCATCTGGTGGTCAAAATTTGAACTATTTTTATTGAAAAGAAATCTTTTTCCTATGGAACAAGTATATATATATATATATATATATATATATATATATATATATATATATACTTGTTACATAAGAACAAAATGGTAAGTTTTTGACTCTTGACTCTGGGCCAATTCAGACGTAGAAATAAAAGTTGACAAGTTCATACCACTTTTAATGTGATTTAGTTTTAATACTACTATTGCAAACATAATTTTTTTTCTTGAAATTTTGATTCATACTTTATGCAATATAAATTTTCTCAAAGGAACAATATTATACATGTATAGCAATCAAATAGAAGCATTTCGAGAAATAAAAAAAAGACTGGCGACAATTTCATTAAAAAAGTATGGCTTATTTAAAATAAATGCCGCTGGTAATTTTTTTTTAACAGTTAAAGAAACGAAAGGAAATATAAATTAGATATTAAGACAACAAGGCTTGTACAACTGTTTTGTTCATAAGTCTTAGTTGTAAGCGACTAAAATGAAATAAAAAATTAATTTCCCCCCTAAAAAGTAGGGGGGGGGTGTCGCTTAATCACTGAAACTGTTTCGCAGTGAATATTGCATTTTTTTTTATGGAATTGAAAACATAATGCTCTGTGTTTCGAAAACTAAGAAATATCGCATTTTGAATAATACTGGTTAAAGATTGGGAACAATATATATATATATATACTTTTTTTTGTCTCAAAAGCTTCGAACCGTTGTTTTTTTCATATGTCGCATAAGTGGGGCTCAGCGTTTTAAAAGAAATATCAAACATAACAATAATTATTTGATTTGTTATAGTTTGTACAGTAGAAAATTATTAAACATACCGTTGAATTCCTCAAACATGCTATTTTTGTATAACATTATTAGTTTCTCACTCAAATCTTCCCACTTCTAATTTAGAAGGCATTTTTTTCCCATTCTCCGTAAGTACATTGTTTTTTAAAATCTCACTTAGAAGCAATACGAGAGCTATAAGCGTCCACCGCGTCGGGTGACGAGGACGATACCTGAGAGACTGACTCCTGTTTGAGAGTTGGCTATCCACCCTCATAACAACTCTACTCCACGTTCACGTGGACGTGTAGAGGTGCTGGTTCTCGTTAAAGAAGTCGTGACTCAATGTTCTCAAGTTTGGATGGTGGGGAAGTTCAGGGAATGGGATACCAACTCAGATATGTCAAAGAATTTAATCCACTAGACTTATTGATAATGCAGGTTATGGTTTGCTGATTAAAAATAACAAAGTCATTATCAAATACTATAACGAGACGTTCTGTCTGGAATCTTATTTAATGGAGGAATTTTATGTATTAAAAGATAATTTTAAGCTAAATAATTTTGAAGTTCATACTAATATTGTAAATATTATTATCCTGTGGCGGAAAATATTTGGTCACCAAAATGTTCACTATATACCTAAATTTTCAATCAGAAGAAGTTGTGAAGTCCGTTCTTCATTATTTAATTCAACGGCCGTTGTTTCTTTTAATTAAACAGTTATTAAATATAAGAATCCAATTGAAGATACGTAAGAACGAGATGAAATACTTTTTTTTAATCAATGGAAGAAGACGCTCAATAGAATCTCACTTAATGCGTCAATTCTAAATTAGGATCAAATAATAAATTTTTGGCTTACCAATTCACTCATTCTGATTCAATCACTTCACACAAACAGCCAATTCTTATTTTGCACTTTAACTAGAATTCGTTTCAATCTAAAAATTCAATTAAAACGCTTCAATTCAAATTACAAATACCTATCAGTGAGTCGTAGTCTTCTATGTCCCCTCATTTCACATTCAACTCTATTTCATTTATATATCATTACATCTTATTCAAATCACTTCACTTCTATCTTCAAACGATTTAAGTAATCGCGTTTTATTTTGGTTGGGGAGAAACAATTTAAATTTACTATAAAGTCTCCGAGATTAGCGAAAAGAAAATCGCGAATTGCGCAATGTTACGAAGTTTTTAGCTTGAGAAAACCTAAATAGAGAAATTCAAGTGTGATGCTCGTAATACTGCAAAAGATACTAAAAAAAGCATTTGAGAAAAGATTACGTCTGTAGATATAATTTAGAACGAGTTCATATGGGCATATAGGGACCATCTCTACTAGATAGATTAGGGTATTCGAAGTATTTCTCTTGAACATTGTTAATAATTATTCCAGATAATACCGAAGAAGTTTACTTTCATAGAAATAAGAGCAAAAATAGCGAGGTCTTTGAAATAATATGTTTCAAGGACTAATATCAATCTCTAGTAGAAAGGGAAAAAGGGAGAAAGTTTACAAATGCACGAATAATAATAACGGATTAGAATTCACTACAAAGCACTCAGACGATCAATTGTGCAAAAAAGGGATAAAGATCATACGGATGAATACTTATAATCAACGGAGATGAATAGCGCGACTAAAAGATTTAATCGTACCATGATTGAAGGAGTTGCTTAAATCTCAATAGGCAGGGTAAGTAAATACCCAGAACTATTTAAAAAATAAGTTCCTCCGTAAATCCCATGAAAGGAAAACTCCTTTATGTTTGCCGTTAGAAGAAAGCTTTCTATACGACATCTAAGAATAATCGGAAGCTTTTAACATTGTACAAACCAAAGCAACATCGAAGGAAGGAAAGGAGGATTTGTATGGGATATGCTAAGTAAACCTAAGTACAGGATAATTCAGAATGAATCATCAGATTTCAAAATTCCGTATTTTCAAAAATAATTGACACAGACTGATAAGTAATACATGAATACAGAGGGAAAATGTAGAAGTCTTATATTGCTAAAAATAGATGTCCCTTTTGTGTACTTCGTGAAGTTATTTCATGAAAGCTGTTTTATAAGCTTTCGCGGAACTATCTTTCTGATGGATCGTTCGCAGTGGACCAGATGACTTCATGTTGCACACCTGGCCACCTAAGTCACCTGATATAGCCCCATGCGATTCCTTTCTTTGGGGTATTGTAAAAGATAAAGGGCATGCACCACTGTTACCCACAAATTTATGTGAACTAAGGCATCCGTACACCTTCGGAGAAATTTTTTTTTTGAAATACATTGATATTTGCTATCAAAATATTTTTTAATGCTAAAATATAACCTAAAATTATGAAAAACATATTTAATAATCTGCTTGTAATTAAAAAAAAAAAAAAAAAAAAAATTAGAGTGGAAAACATGGTGAAAATAGTACATAAATTGACTGTCAGAATAACGCTCATAACTCAAAAGTAAACACAAATACCATTATTCTGTAAATTTTATCCTATTCATCATAACAGTTTTTGGGGCTGGTACTACTTTCATGATTAAAATCATATTATTACAATTTTTATTGTGTTTCGAGTCAAATAACAATGAAAAATCAAGAAAAAGTTATAACAAAACATGATTTACACCTTTGTAACTAAAAACGTATCAATTTTACAACCATAAAAGTAGTAGGGGTTCTTAAAAACTATATAAGGAAGATACTTGCAAAATTTAAATTAAATTGGTTTATAACTTTTTCTGATATCTATGTTGCCATATGTGAATATGTCGAGAAAACTCATTTTGAGAAAAATCAAAAACAAACTTTCAAATGCAATTAAAAATTATCTACCGAGTAAAATTCAAACCCTCGTAACTTAAGTTCTAAATAAGGTATAAGCAAATTTCAAACACTATTAGAAAAAAAAAAAGTTTAAATTTTAAATTGACATTAAAATTAGAAAATAGAAAATTTTGTCGAAAATGGCGTTTGAAAGGTGTACGGATACCTTAAACAATGAATTTCTGTTGCTGTTCTATTTATTATTACTAACACTTTACAACGTGTTTGATAGGAATTTACTTATCAAATGGACATTGTGGGTGTAACTAAAGGAGAGAGAAGTTATATCGAGCCCTTTAAAACAATTCTATATTTTCCCTTTGCATTTATTACATATCATATTTTCATAAATAAACGACACAGAATGATATTTTGAAATCGAATGAATCATTTTGAATAACCTTGTTTCATATAGTATATTTCCCCTAGAGCATCATCATCATAAATAACGATTTGAAAAAATAGTCTTTGATCACAAAAAATTGGAAAACTATTCATTACATTATTGATTTCAAGAATGGTAGACAGTGTTTTTTTTTAAAGTGGAAGGTGAATAATTTTTTTTTCCAAGAAAAGGGGCAGTAGTTGGAATATATCCCTTAAAGGAAAATTAGAAAACATGTCTCCATCCAAAAGGTAAAAGGAAATTTCAGCCATTTATTTGAAGACACACATTATGGTTGATACTAATATTTTCGTAGGAATTTTAATAATTTTCTGACTCCTAAAGATATTTTTGGATAGAAGAGAACAAATAATATTCTTGTTGAATCAGAATGAATTGACAAACTTCGCTTAGAACGCAAATAATTTTAACGCAGGAATTCATATATGGAATTGGTATTATACTTATAATTATAGGAAGTTATATCAAACCGTTGCAAAAAAAAAAAAAAAAAAAACCATATTTTCCCTTTGCATTTATTGTATTATTTAACATTCTGTGTTGTTTATTTATGAAAGCATAGAATTTTGAAAGCGGATGAATCATTTTGAATAATTCTGTATATTGTACGTGGAAACTATGCACAAAGCAAGTTTTTGAAATATAACTTGTAAGATTTGATGAGGAAAATTTTGCTTACTGTAGATGGGTTAGTACTGCGATGTTGACCACCATTATGACGTCTCGGCTTAGTTTCTATTAATAATTTTTGGCAATTTTCCTTTTTAGTTCGAATTTTTCTTAAACTTTTCTGCCATTAAATCGAATATAGAGGAGAACGTTCATGAGATATATAAAGACACATCTTAAATAATTTGTAACATACAATGTTGGAGACTAAATAATACTTCTTTAGTTCTATATTTTTTTCAGATAAATCTAAATTTTTATATACATACATACATACATACATATATATATGCTATATACTATATCAGGGTGTAATAATATAGAGGAAAGAATTTAATTATTTAGGAAGCTTTAGATGTTTTATTAAATCTAATGATCGGGAGAAAATTTTTGTATTCTAGAACAAAATGTTGTTTTCAAGGCAAATTTTATCTCCCTAACTTTCATTGCAGTTCATTATTCAATAAAACGTATTTTTCTCTCAAAACCAATGTTCTGTAGAGTCCAGTCATAACAAAAATTAAAAATATATTAAATGCATTGCTGAAATTTTAATCAGGTATCGAGTACTTTATAATAATGTCTTTATTATGGTCCATATTGTTTTCCAGACGCAATTAGATTTTATCACTGCTGTATGTTAACAATTTTTTTTTATAACTCCTCTTCAGATAATTATCACGATTGAAACAAAAGAATAATACATTAAAAAAAATCACTGATATCGTCGAGGAAAAGGGTAAGAAACCCAACTCCATGCAAAAAGTGCTCCTCAGAGAGAAATAACCATCTTTATAAATTATTTAAACTTCTCAATGCACACTTTAAATAAACCCAAACGGCTCGATTCCAATCTAAATGTCATTGCTAGGTCTTTGCCAATTATTTATTCAGCAACCCTTTTTCTGTGAACCCTCCTGTTCAACAATCTTGGTCCGATAATTTGCCATTGTAAAGCCGTCAAAAGCCATGACACATAACGCAAGATGTTCTGGTCTAGTGCTTTCGCTTTACCTGCTTATGCCGGTAATTACAACACTTTTGCCGGGTCTTTAAAGTTACTCGCCATTACAGGAACACGTGAAGATTTCAAGCAGGGGGGAGAGTGGAGGAGAAAGGGTCCTGATGATTATCGTAAGCCGAAATACACGTTTTGAATGTTAACAGGAGGCTCGAAAAGGAATGCCGGCGAAACGTTTTCTTTGATCATTATTTTAGAACAAAGGAAGATCATTTGTCACTGATTATTATGGAATATTGAAGTAATTTAAAGTGGATGATGTCTTAGGTGAAGAAGTATTTTTGTAGCATGTGCATTAATTAATTGGCGGAATAAATGATAATGAGGAGGAGGCTATTTTGGGTGCAAACACTGATAGATTTTCTTCATCGTATTCGAAATAACTTTTCTTATGGTGCGACGTATACCTTTTACCTGATTCGCCCGCCATCTTAAATATTTCTTTAATCCTAATTCTAAATTCTCTTGTTTACTTCTAAGCTCAAATATATTGATTAACATAGTCACACAAAAAAAGTTAATTAATGAAGTCAAATTACTTTTCAAAGCATTATTTATCTAAAAAGGTAAAACTAGTTTACTGCCCCTCAACGAGGACTCTAACAACTTCTTTAAATATCAAATGTTACTCATACACAGATACTTAGAGATCCGATGTGACTTAATTTTCAATGGAGATAACTTCGCCCAGACAGCGTCGGGTCCTAATTTTTACTAAATCACACAGACACGCAAGTAACTCCCATGCACTAACAAAATCCTTCACTTTATTTTTATCTTTTTACGGGCACAATTTTTCTATATCACTATTGCAATCTTTTTCTTACTGCAACCTTTGTATCCTCATATTCAATTCTCCGTCGCTTTTATACGTCTCTTTAAATCTATTCACTACGCTTTTAAAGTTTAATTAATTTATGCAATCAGGTTTCATTTGGTTGGAAAGGAGATGGAAGATTAAATATAAATTCAAAATGTAATCCTGGATGTTACCAAAGAAAAGGTTCGTGAATACTCCATGCTGCAATGGTAATATTAATCGATTGGTTTCCAATATTATTATTATTGGAAGATTTTCTTATTTGCCGGGATCGTGTTGTGTACGACGTACAGCAGAATTGTCACATTCATTTCTAGACACAGGCCAATTTCAAACTAGTAAAAGTCATATGGGTCGTTAGTTTTTTTTTTCTCTTGATATATTTCATAGGTGAACTGTTAATTGTGACTTGTATCAAAGTATTTATGTTGTTAATAGCGATATTTTATGTTATATAACTTTGGCACTTTTAGCATTCTTATGTACCAGATAGATTACCTGATGTCTTACATATCAGCAAAAATACAATAAGCTTCACATTTCATAGAAGTTCGCATGTTCCTCAAAAAAAAATTCGTTTCGTTTTACCACCGTCTGATTTAGGTCCGCGGTAGCCTAGTGAACATGGTTTTCGGATTCGTGCCCGGCTGTTTTCGTCCAGTAGCGGGTTCGAGCTTGGCCGCTAAAGACCCGCCGTGTAGCCGGGGCTGATGCACGCTAAATCTGTCGGGGCCTAAAGTCCTCCCGTTGGCGCTGTGTGGAAGTTCGGAGAGGAGGGTGCCAGCTCAGGTGTCGTCCTCGTCACTTGACCAAGGTTCAAAATTATGAGATCCGTCGCCAATAGCCCTCGTGTTGCTTCTAGTGCAACGTTAAAAAAAGCTAAACTAAAAAACTAAAGCCGTCTGGTTGAGAAAAGGTGTGATTGTGATTGTTTAGTGTGATCACCGAGAAGCAACACGAAGGCTATTGGCGACGACCCTCATAATTTTAAACCTCGGTTCAGGATGCACGGGGAATCTGTCGAGGCGACCCGGCGGGTCTTTTGGGGCATTAGGCCTCGAACCCACGACTCGACGTAACGCCGGCCGCAAGTATGCGACCATGACCACTATGCTACCGTAACCATCAGATAAAGGTATACTGAAAATATGATCTTAAAATAGACGAGCTCAAAATAATAAACATTTGTTGTAAAAGTCAATATTTTTCTAGAACATTAACTTACAGACTCATTGAAACTGGCCATACTAATAAACTTAATTTTCTAGTTCTTTGAAATAGTTTCTAGAAAGATAGTAGGAGTGGACTAATGGCATGGTAGGGAATAACGATGGCCGTTTGTTTTCAACCTCCGATGGAGCATAAAGCAGAACAGAACTAGATGAATTTGTCAGCAAAAGTTATGTACAGTGGGGGTTACTATACAAAGCAATCTCCGAGAAGATTCTTGCATTTGCCATATCGATGAAAGAGCCTTCTGTTCCTCTCTTCGAGGAAAGTTGCCGCCAATGATGTGAGGTGGACTTGCATTTTGTTTCGAAGCTTCATTCCTCTTCTTTTGTTTTAAATGGCTCTTCGCAGTAGTCGTATAATCTGACAACAAACAGCTCCATTGATCGTATAGTCCCCGGTTTCATAAACTCTACAATCAAGACACCGTTTTGGTTCCAAAAACCCGAAGTCCTTCTTCTTCCCGAAGTCAAACCTTCCTGCTGTTGAAGGTTTGTTTGAACAGATTTACATCCTTGTCTTTCATCGTGATCTTTAGTTCGCCCGTCTTTAAGTTGTATGCACCATTTACTCACAACACCATCACTCATAAAGTTTTCATGTATACTCGGCTCACTTTTTGGGGAATATTGATTGTATTATTCTCTTATTTCTTGGTATTGATAGGAGAAATGGTGCGGTGATTCAACACAACTACTGATGTTCATTGGGGAATGTTGTAGTGCTTTATCAATAATCACGTATAGTTAAAAATTTCAAAAATTGAGCAACGGCATTTTTAATAAATTTATGTTACATGCAGTTATGATGACTGGGGAGCGAGTTTGATATGTTTGACGTAGAGGTTTCAGTTTCAGAGGTTAAGGCTGTAGAGTAAGGTCAAAGGCCATAATAAATATCAAGGAAAATATATAAATTCCTCGGAGATCGTGGTGATCATAGTCGCGAACATGAAGTTTGGGCTGTTTCAGTCGAGACTCGGGTTCAAGTCCTGACGTACTAAGGACTCTGTCACTTAGCAGAGTTGTTGCTTGTAAAATCTGTCAAAGATCAAAGTCCTCATGTTGCGATGTGTTCTACTTTGGAGAATGGGGTCAAATGTCATGTTCCTCACTTGAGAAGGCTCAGAATAACAAGGCCCATCATCATTAATCTGATAATAATGTATTACGAATGTGCCATATATATAATTTCATTAATATATATGTATATATATTCATGATAAATTAAACTCAAGATTTTCTTTCTATTTAAATATTCTTAAATATTGCCACTGAATCAACAAAATTATAAGATTTCAACGTTTACCTCAGATATAAAAGCCATTGATAACCGTTAATCGCTCTCTTTTGCAGCTCTTTCCCTGCGGACACCGGCTGCAACAAAGACGCAGTTTCGCACGTTGTGCTTTCGTCATGGCTGGGTAAATTCTAAAAATATTTTCAATAACTCTAAATAAACCGGATAACCCAATATAAACGAAAATTCAACAAGGAACGACTGCCTTCAACACCACAATAACATCGTCAAATTGTTATACTTACGTATATTTGTTTGGAAGCAGAATTTCCTTTGAATTTTATAAGAGTAATTCAAAACATAGTAATTATAATATTAAGTTTCTTCTTTGGTTTGGCTTAGAATTATTTTTAAATTTTGTATTTTTATTATTGTTTTAAAAATTTCCCCCTCTTTTTACATTTTGTTTTTAAATTTCTTTTTTCTTTTCCTATTTTTTTCATTTTGCTATTATTTTTAAATGCTTTAAAATTCTTTTGCATTAGTCTTCTTTCTCTATGATAGAGGGCATTGCTATATTTCCTATTCTAAGAAGGGGGGGGGTGATATTTTCTTGTTTTAAAGTTTTTGTCCTATGTGAGATTTTCAATATTTTAGTCTTATTGATATATTTTTGGATTGTTCTTTCTCTGTTTTCATTGATTAATGTTTAGGTATACCTCTTAGTATCTCTCTATATTTTTTACTTGGTTTATTATGTTGCATAGTGGCCTTTTTGCAATTTGTTTTGATAGAATTTATGGAATTTTCATGTTAGGTATAACATTCTTCTGTTGGGATTGTTGGGTAACAGTAAAACATTTTTAACCAGCCAATCTGTCAAAAGGCAGATTCAGAATTTATGAATGTCATATTTTATTTTCTTCACGGTCTTCCTTTTCCTAGTTTACTGTGTTTTCATGCCTTGGTTTGTACTTATTCGTTATTTGAACTTAATTTTCTTGGCATTTTTTTAAATTAATTTAGATTTTATTCAAATATATTGAACTATTTCTATTTGATTTGTAGGCTATTTTTCCTTTTCTTTCTTTCTTTTTGTTCTAGGTTTCATGCCACAAAAGAACTTTAATTCTTATACTTTTCCTATATTCTGAAAAACTGTTTTACATTTTCTTTGTAATTTTAAGAAAAATCCTTTTGATTTAGTTCTTGTTTCTATACTAAATTTATTTGATTATTTCAATTATTTCTTTGAATTACTGAATTACTATTTTGCTAATATATATATATATATATATATATATATATATATATATATATATATATATATATAAGGAAACTATTACTTCCCAGTTTGTTTTCGACTTAAGAATTAGTGTTTAATTATATACACTAGTGAGCAAAACTTAAGCAACAATCTAAATTTTAAGCAGATAGCCATGAAATAGCAGAAAAGGGGTTATTGCGATCAGTACAATGAACACACAATTCAGTAGAAAGGTGATGCGTACACAAATGTCAGGAACAAAACGCGTCACAGTTGACGTGAGTGTAGGCAAAATGCATGCGGTATGCGCGCACAGCTCTAGACCGATATTAAAGATATTCGAAAGTGAAACATCCTAGGATGGTAAAAAAAAATCATAAAATAATACATCTTTGATGGTAAAAAAATAAAGAAAGAAACGATTAAATTTTCAATAGTAGCTTTATTTATTTAAAAGCTATTTCTTTTCCTTTTTCTAAATCCTACTACCACTCATTTTAATTTCCACTATAAAACTAAGCACTTCGTAGCATCGTAAACTGCATGTTTCTTTACCCTTCATGTTTCAAATGGTACACGAGCAAAATGCAAATGAATTATTGGGGAAGTAAGGCAAGAAGAAATCACCTGGACGCCTTCACACGTTGAAGAATGGTCGGAAAACTGAAGGAGGGGCGATATTTGACCAGTGTAGCTGAAGAGTTCGGAAACAGCAAAAGTGTCGTCTCGCGTGCTTGAAAAGCCTTCCAAACCTTAGGTACAGCTGTTAGAAAGATTGGGGTAGGCCGCCCTAGGAAAACAGCTGCAGTGGATGGCCTATATATCATCTTTCAGGCGAAAAGAGCCCGATATCAGTCAGCAAGCACCATTGCTTAGCAACTGTGTAAAACAACAGAACAACAAGTGTTGCGGTTTACTGTGGCCAGACACCTTCGCAAAAGTGACCTATTCGCCCGCCTTTCTGAACGCTGCATCCCTTGAAAGTTGGCCATCGGTGGCACCGTTTAGAGTTGTGTAAGGAACACAAAAACCGACATCTCGTCAATGGAGACGTGTCCTCTTTACGGATGAGATTTGTTTCAATGCCACAAGCGATTCTCAATGCCAATAGATTTTGAGAGAGGTCGAGACTCAGTTTCGTTTCATTAACATCACGGAAAGAGACCGTTACACTGCTCCTGGAGTTGTGGTCTGGGAAGGCATTATGTTGAACGGGCGGATTGAGCTCCACGTTTTCGACAGAAGTTCTGAACCCGGAGATCGCTATTGCAAGGAGGTGATCCTTCCTCATTTGAGTATATTACATGGTGCTATTGGACCAGACTTCGTTTTTATGGATGACAATGCACGGCCACACCGGACTGCTAATGTTCAGCAAGTACTGGAAAGTGAAGATATCACTCGAATGGATTGGCCAACGTTCTCCCCTGATTTAAATCCCTTAAAACATGTGTGGGATGCTTTGGGGAGACACCTTGCGGCCCGATTACATCCTCCGGAGAGCACCCAACAACTGAAACAGACCCTGATTGAGGAATGGGCACTCATACCTCAAGAACTGTTGGACAATATGGTGCTGAGTATGGAGAGACGTTGCGAAGCAACTATTTCAGTAAGGGGAGGGCATATCCCATATTAAGGAACATCTGCTTGTTGTTCTTCCTCTTGGACAGACAATCATGTGTAACGATACTATGAGTTCAATAAAGTCTTTTTTTGTTTGATTCCATACTGTATGCATTGTATTCATTTTTGCGCAACTATACTTTCGTCATCATTTAAGTACAAACTGCTGTCTCTCATTTCTGAATTTTATGTCTGTCAGATGATTTCTTGTAGAGTTATGGCAAAAAAACATCTGTTGCTTAAGTTTTGAACACCAGTGTATATACAGTGGCTTCCAAAATTGAGTACATGCCTTCCTTTTTCAATATTAAAAGTATAAAAAAGTAATACTTAATATTTATATAAAATTAATATATATCTAATAAATAAAATACTTTTTAAGAAATGTACTAGACGTGGAAATAAGTAAGAAACCCATTTAATAAATTAATTATATAATTTTTATACAGAAACTGCAACATATCAAGGCACAAAATTCAGTATACACCTGGCATAACTTTTAAACGAAAACGTAAAAAGACAAACTAATATTTGGTAATACACCCTTTTGAATTATCGACGGCTTCCAGACGGCGTGATATCGATTTTACCAGAATTTGGGGTGTTTCACTTGTGATTTAAATTCTTTTCTTGATTGATTCTCTTAAAATAGTTTTTAAATGGTCTTTACTCATGATATTATGGTTTTGGACAGATTTTTCCAACTGTGACCATAAATTTTCAATAATTTTGAGATTAGGTAATTGTGGTGGAGTGCGTAACTGCTTTCTGCAGTTATACAACAGCCACAATTGAACAATTTTAGCTGTATGCTTAGAATCGTTATCGTGTTGAAAAATGAAACTCAATCCTAAGCCCAAATTTTCAGCACTTTGCTTTAAATTATTTTTCAGAATGTTCAAGAATTCAATTTTGTCCATGATCCCATCAATAAACTCTAAATTTCCCTCACCATTAGCTAACATACAGCCGCATACGTGTACAGAGCCACCTGCGTACTTGACAGTAGGAATGGTGTTTTTAGGAAGCAACTCACTGTTAAACTTCCGCCAAACAAAGCATCACCTATCACTTCCAAAAACATTGAGTTTGCTCTCATCACTGAATGTAACTTGATTCCAGAAATCTGGAGACCTTGAAATATAATTTTTAGCAAATAAAAGACTTTCTCCTGGTTTGGCTTAGAAATGAAAGGTTTTCTCCTGGCCACATGACCATTAAAGCCATCTTTCCTGGGTAATCTTCTAATTGTTTCTGCAGAAACAGGTCTTTGTATCGTAGAAGAAGTGGTTACAGCAATTTTTGGAGCACTCACCTTTGGAGTCTCGGTCACTTTTCGTAGGACCCTCCAACTCGTTCTGTCATCCAGGATCTTCTTTCGTCCTCTTCCGGGAATATTTTTAACATGTCCCAACTCTTTTTACTTTTTGATGATTTTTGAACACATCCGTGACTTCACTGAACTACTTTTGCCTTTTTTCTAAGAGATTTGCCTACTTCAGCCATTTTCCCCCCCCCCCCCCCCAGCTCTCTAACTTGAGCTGCAGTTTCCATTCTGGAACCCATTTTGAAGATTAAAAATTAATATTTATACAATAAACTTATACAGTAGGATCTAAATCCAATGTCAGAATCAAACGCAAAAACTTTAGTAAAATAGTAATGTGACGGCGAACTATTCCTATTCACCCCTTGTGCCATAGCTAAACTCAATGTACTAATACTAAAAGTCAATAAGTCGTTCAAGAAGACGTTACACAGGTTTCACACACTATATTTATCGACAAATTGCTAGTACAACGACAAATGTAACCGACTCTCCCCAAATATCGCCTTAAATATATTAACTTGTTCCACCAATATCAAACTAACAGAGTCGTACCAATGCCTTAGAGTTGAGGCTGTCTCGACTTCTAAATTTCACTACGCAGCCGATAACTTGAAACAATTCTCACCCCCTTCTTCGATTCTGGAACAATTGCCAAACGCTAGAACCACTCGACCTCTTTCGTGTGTCTCAAGCTTAGCTTATATACTTCCTATCTTCCTCGCTTCACTTTATTTCTACCTGCATGTAACTTAAATATTCCCGTTTCATTTTTGGTTGGGCAAAGGTTGTTTAGAAAAAGCAATCAATCTTAATTAAAAGTCCCCAAGGTTAGTGAAGAGAAAACCGCGAATATCCCAACGTCACAGTAATAGCTAATTTATAAGGTTGTGGTCACTTTCTGCAAAGTGTATGCGTAATTCTGTGACATCAATTCGTGTCATTTAGTCAGGGAATGCAAATAATTTTATTATTATATTAATTTAAAGTTTGTTTTTTGGATAAATATCTTATTTAAGAAGTGATTTATCATTCCCTATTAAAAAATCTTTATATAAAACTTTTTACCATATGTTTGAACTTGCAAAGTAAAGAAAGAAAGGTGTATACTCAAGTTTGGGAGCCACTGTACACACACACACACACATATATATATATATATATCCTTCATATGCATCCACTTACTAAAAACGATTTAATTTTTTTAAAATGAAATTCATTATTTTTAGTAATTAATTCTTGGAAGTTTTCAGGTTGTGAACTAGTGTGTGTGATTGTGCTTTCATTCATTCACACATTTTCTGGTGAATGCAAAATTCACTAGAAAAAAGTATGATCTTAAGTATTTATTTTAATTATAAGTATTAATTAAGTATTTTACGTTTCAGATGTACTTTTTCTAGACAAAACACACTTTTTTTTTTATCAAATGTATCAATTTTCGCTATCAATTATCACAAATTTAAACTAGAGGAGACATTTATAGTTCGAAAAATAAAACAGATCATTATATAATATTCATTTTTTGGTGGAATAGAATAGAAAGCGCATATTTATTCTATTTTGATACGCACTTTTTTTTAATAAAAAGCTCATGTAACCTTGAAGGAGCTATCGCAGCCGTATCGAAATTCATGAACAGCTGCAGAAAGTATAAATAGCAATTTATGCATCAATAGCGCTGTAATCCAAACAGAAATATTTTTTTGAAAAAGAAAAAGCAAAACTAGAAACGTACGTTTTTGTTTTGGTTCTATAAAAATATTCTTTCGGTAACTAATCGAAATGAAAAAATTGATTTTTTAAAAATTTTATACCTCTGCGAGCCGAACTGCTCGTTCAAGAGACACCGTCCCATTGTAAACTGCAAATTTCTTTTGTGCTCCTCGAAACACCGATAACATTTTGGTCCTCGTACATCTGCTAGCCTAGCCGCTCGCGAGCTGTTCAGCTCGCAAGTATATATGAGTCTTAATATAAGTAAAAAAAAATTCTAATTGTTTCGAAAAAATTTGTAGTCAGACCTCTGTTTAGGTCTTCCTCGAAACCTTGGATCACACAATGCCGTCATTTTGTTTTGATGAAATTCACTAAGTATTTTCTAGCTGGGAGAGCATGAAGTCTTATTTTTCTTCTGTTTCAGTTTTGAAGAACAATTTTGACCTACCCCATATCATAGACGTTATTTTATCAATTTTCTTTCTCATTTACATAAAGCTCTCAAGTTGCATATATGCGTTTTGATGAAGCTCTAGCAGGGCCATCTGTTGTAACGATTGAACAATGCTTGTGTTATTACGTATGATACAATACTTATTAGAAGGTAGAGTAGGAATCTAATACGCCAGTTGATCGAATGAATGGTTTTATGGGGTACATATAGAGCAATACAGGCTGTTATCTTCTTTGTAATAATCTAAATATACATATTTCCATGTTAGGTGATAGCGCTGGTGGCTTTATTTGCTTTGTACCCACTGGGTATTGCAAAAAATAAATGAAATAATAAAAAAAATTCTTGCTTATCAAAAAAAAAAAAAAAAAAAAAAAAAAAAAAAAACAATTGTTTATAAAAGAAGAATTTTAAAAGAGCCTGAAACAATATTGAATGCTTAATATTGATATGTTGTTTTTTAACATCGCACTTAGAAGAAATACGAGGCCTATTCGCGACGGACCTCATAGTTTTAAACCACAGTCAAGTGACGAGAATAATCTCTGAGCTGGCACCCCTATCCAAAATTTCCACACTACGCCTAAGGAAAGAATCGTAGCCTCCACTAGATTTCACGTGCATCAGTCCCACTACATGGTGAGTATTTAGTGGCATCGGGACTCGAACCTACGACTCGATGAAAACAACTCCAACCGTGAACTCGTGAATTGGACCACTCAACTACCACGTTCCCAATACCTTCAATACAAGAACGAACCTTACACAGGGTGTTTCAAAACTCATGGACAGAAATTTGAGGGGTGATAGAAAACATCTAAACAAGCAGTTTTCTCCATGCAATGCACAGGCGGAGAGCAAGTGGTGAACCGCTAGACGGCGCTGTAATGAAAAGCATAACGCTCGAATTTTCTTACACATCGTTGTTTCTACCGTGGATTTCAGGAAGAAGGCCTTTTCCTGATTCCTGTACATCGCCATGCCTCGTCGCCATGTTATATTATATATATATATATATGTATATATATATATATATGTATAACTATATATACTATATATCATATATATATATATATATATATATATATAATATATATATATTATTATATATATATATTATATATAATAATATATTATGTATATATATATATATATATATATATATATATATATATATATATATATATCCGCGCGCCGCGCAGCGCGCTGCAGCTGCGGCAAAACGCGGCGCGCGCTTGCACCGGCTGCATGGCACGGTTGAAGGTATTGAACGTGGTAAGTTGGTGGTCCAATTCTGAGTTCGGTTGGAACAGGCACCTATCGAGTGTAGGTTCGAGTCGATGCCTAAATATATGTAATTAGGACATTTGATGCACGTATGAAAATCACAAGTAAGACTTGATTCTTTCATGAAGCTTGATATTGCCAAATTTTGGATGAGGTGCAATAGAATTATTCTACTTGACTGCGGTTTAAAACTTCATGAGGTCCGTCATAGTGAGCTTTCATCATTTCTTCTAGTCACGATGTTAAAAAACAATATATGTATTAAAGCATTCAATATTGTTTCAGGCTCTTTTAAAATTCTTCTTTGTAAACAAGTGTTTTTTTTTTTTTTGATAAGCAAAATTTTTTTTATTATTTCGTTATTTTGCAATACCCAGTGGGTACAAAGCAAATAAAAGCCTGTATATCACTAACATGGAAATAACATCTTAGATTATTACGAAGATAACAGCTATATGTGTTGCTCTATGTGCCCCATAAAGCCATTATTCGATCAACTGGCATGTGTTCCTACTCCTACCTTCTAATAAGTATTGTATCATGCGTAATATAACACAAGCATTGTTCAATCGTTACAACAGATATGGCCTGCTTTAGAGCTTCATCAAACGCATATATGCAACGAGAGCTTTATGTAAAATGTAAAGAAAGAGTATGATAAAATAACGTCTATGATATGAGGTGTAAGTCAAAATTGTTCTTCAAACTGAAACAGAAGAAAAATAGACTTCATCCCAGCTAGAAAATACTTAGTGAATTTCATCAAAACAAAATGACGGCATTGTAATGAATCCAGGTTTCGAAGGAAGGAACCTAAAAGCAGGTCTGACTACAAAATTTTCGAAACAATTAAATTTTTTACCTGTTAAGACTCATATATACTTGCGAGCTGAACAGCTCTTGGTATAAAACTAGCAGATGAAGTTAAAATGTTATCGGTGTTTCTTTGAGAACTTCATGCAGTTTACAATGGGACGGTGTCTGCCTTTGAACAACGAGCAGTTCAGCTCAGAGTATAAAATTTTCAAAAATCAATTTTCATTTCGTTAGTTACGAAAGAATATTTTATGAACCAAAACAAACGTACGTTTTCTAGTTTTGCTTTTCTTCAAAAAAATATTTCTGTTTGGATACAGCTGATTCATAAATTATATTTATACTTTTCTGCAGCTGTTCATGAATTCGATACGAAACTTTGATAGCTCTTCAAGGTTACATGAGCTTTTTTTTTTATTAAAAAAAGTGCGTATCAAAATAGAATAAATAATAGCTTTCTATACATTACCAAAAATGAATATTATATAATGATCTGTTTTTATTTTTCGAACTATAAATGTCTCACCTCTAGTTTAAATTTGTGATAATTGATGGCGAAAATTGATACATTTGATAAAAAAAAAGTGTGTTTGCTCCTAGAAAAAGTACCTCACAAAACGTAAAAATAACAATTAATACTTATAAATTAAAATAAATACTTAAGATCATGTACTTTTTTTCTAGTGAATTTTCTAATTCACCAAGAAAATGTGTGAATAATTAAACACAATCACACCCACTAGTTCTAACCTGAAAACTTCCAAGAATTAATTACTAAAATATTGAATTTCATTTGCAAAAAAATTAAGAATCGTTTTTTAGTAAGTGGATCATATGTGAAGAAGGATATATATATATATATATATGCATGTGTGTGTATTGTGTGTGGCCTTGTGTGTATGTAATATTGTGTGTGTGTGTATTATTGGTGATATTATTGGTAATGCTGTGTGTGTGTGTGTGTGTGTGTGTGTGTGTGTGTGTGCGTGCGTGCGTGTGTGTGTGTGTGTGTGTGTGTGTGTGTTGTGTGAAAATCAGTATTGTGTGTGTAGTAGTATTGTATTGTGTGTGTGCTTGTGTGTGTGTGGCTGTGTGTGTGTGGTGTACAGTGAAACTTCTGACTTAGGAGTATACACCTTTCTTTCTTCACTTTGCAAGTTCGACAGCACATAATAGAAGGTAAAAAGTTTTATATAAAAGTTTTTTAATAGGGGAATGATAAATCAAAAAGCTAATAGCAAATGAATATTTATCAAAAACAAACTTTCAGAATTAATATAAAAAAAATAAAATTATTTTACGTTCTGAATATAAATGACACCAGAACAGTGTCACAGAATTACACGCATACACTTTGCAAGAAAATGACCTAACCTTATAAATTAGCAACAAACCCTGACGTTGGGGTTTTCTCTTCACTAACAGGAACTTTTTAATTAGGGTGATTGCTTTTCTAACAACACACTTGGCTTAAAAGTGAAACGCAGGAGTATTTGGTTGCTGGTGAAATATAAAGTAAGCGAGAAGAACAGATATATAAGCTAAGCTTCAGAACTTTGAAAGAGGTCGAGTAGTTTAACGTTTGGCAAGTATTCCGAAGAGAGTCGAGTATTGTTTCAAGTTACATCCGGCGCTGCGAAATTTAGAAGTCGGGCAGCCTCCAACTCCTAGGCATTGAACGGCGCTCTGTTGGTTTGATATTGTGGGCACAATTTAATATATTTAGGCGATATTTGAGAAGTCGAGATTTTGCATTTGTCTGTTATACCTTGTTGTCGATAAACGAAACCTGTAACGATATCTTCTTGGGTGACTTGGCCGGCTTTTTAATGTATTAGTACGCTGAGTTTAGCTACCGGCACCAAGGGTGAGTAAGATAGTTCCTTAAAATCACATTACTATTTTACTAAAGTTTTTTGCGTTTGATTCAGTATTGGTTTAGATCCTACTGTATAAGTTTGTATAAAATATTAATTTCTTTAATCTTCAAAATGTGGGTTCCAGAATGGAAACTGCAGCTCAAGTTAGAGAGCTGGAGGTCATGTGAAAATGGCTGAAGTGACAAAATCTCTTAGAAAAAAGGCAAAAGTAGTTCAGTGAAGTCACGAGGATGTGTTAAAATCATCAAAAGAAGTAAAAGTTGGGACGTGTTAAAAATAATTCCGGAAGAGGACGGAATCTGGATGACAGAACAGGTTGGAGGGTCCTACGAAAGTGACCGAGACTCCAAAGGTGGGTGTAACTCAAAAATTGCTGTAACCACTTCTTCTACGATACAAGACATACTGTTTTCTGAAACAAATTAGAAAGTACGGAAGATGGCTGTGGTCGTGGCCAAGGAGAAAACATATTTCATTTTCTAAGCAAACCAGGAGAAAGTCTTTGTTTTAAAAATTATATTTCAAGATCGTTCTGGAATCAGTTGAAAAATTGAGAAACTGATACAGAAACAACTCAATGTTTTTTTGGAAGTGATAGGTGATGCTTTTTTTTTGTTTGTGGAAGTTTTAACAGTGAGTTGCTTCCTGAAAACACCATTCTATTTATCAAGTACGCAGGTGGCTCTGTACGTATGCAGCTGTATGTTAGCTAGTAATGGTGAAGGGGAATTTAAGGAGTTTATTGATGGATCATGAACCAAATTGAATTCTTGAACATTCTGAAGAAAAATAATTTAAACGAAGTGCTGAAGAATTTGGGCTTGGGATTGAGTTTCATTTTTTCTTACGATACGATTCAACATGCACAGCTAAATTGTTCAATTGTGTGTTGTACATAACTTCACAGAAAGCAGTGCACTCCACCACAATTACCTAATCTCAAAATTATTGGTACCTTGGTCACAGTTGGAAAATCTGTCCAAACCATAATATCAAGAGTAAGAACCATTTAAAACTATTTTAAGAAGTCAATCAGAAGAATTTAATAATCACAAATTAGAAACACACCTGATTCTAGTAAAATCGATATCACGCCGTCCTGATAGATAATTCAAAAGGTGTATTACCAATATTAGTTTGTCTTTTACGTTTCATTTAAAAAGTTATGCTGGGTAAACCATATACTAGTTTTTTGTATGATATGTTGCAGTTTCTGTATAAAAGTACACTAATTAATTTAAATGGGTTTCTTGCCTTTCCACGTCTAGTACATTTCTTAAAAGTATTTTTATTTATTAGATATATATTAATTTTATATAAATATTAAGTATTACTTTTTTATAACTTATCGTAAAGGAAGGCATGTACTCAATTTTGGAAACCACTACCCATATACACTGGTGTTCAAAACTTGCAACAACGAATGTTTTTTGCTGCCATAACTCTACAAGAAATCATCGACAGACATAAAATTCAGAAATGAGGGCAACAGTTTGTATAAATGATGACGAAAGTATAGTTGCGCAAAATGAATACAATGCATACAGTATGAATCAAACAAAAAGACTTCTATTAGAACTCTGCCGTATCGTTACTTGCGGTGCTCTGTCCAGAGGAAGAACACTAACTGGGTATTTCCTTCGCCATGGATAACCTCCCTTGAAATAGTTGCTTCCGCAGCATCTCTCCATACCAGCACAGCCCTTCGCGGTTCTTGCGAGGTAGCGGAATTGCCCATTCTCAATCAGGGTCACCGAACGAACGGCGGTGCTCCGGAGGAATTCGTCAGACGCAGAACACCCTACAAAGCATGTCCACTGTTTTGAGTTCATCAGGGGAACGTCATTTCAGTGATGACAATATCTCTTCTACTTTCCAGTACTTGCTGGGCATTGCCGCGGTCCGGTAGCCGTGCATTGCTCATCCATAAAAGTGTTCTGGTCCAGCTAGCACCATATGACTTCTCAAATGAGGAAAGATCACGCACTCGCGTAGCGTCTCGAGTTTAGAACCTGTAAAAGCGTAGAGCTTTCAATCGCCCGTTCAACGCCGTACTTTGAAGACCACAGCTCGAGCAGGTGGCGGTGTCTTTCCGTGATACTACTTGCAAGTACCGCAGCACCTGCAAAATACGCGCCGCGCGCCATACCGCAGGCATACCGCCGCTGGCAAACTGCCATTTGCCCGCACACTTACCGCGCACAAGGCAAAGCGCCGCGCGCTTTGCGGCACGCGCAGCAAGCGCGCCACGCTGCTGCAAGCATACCGCGCACCGCTGCGCGAAACGCGCACAGCAGCATTTTGCCAATAATTCGTTTGCATTTTTGCTCGTGTGCCATTTGAAACATGAAGGGTAAAAGAGCATACAGTTTACGATGCTGAAGTGCTTAGTTTTATGATTGGAAATTAAAAGATGAGTGGTAGTAGGTTTAGAAAAGGAAAAGAAATGAAGCTTTTAAATAAATAAAGCTACTATTGAAAAATTTAATCGTTTCTTTCTTTATTTTTACTATCAAAGATGTATTATTTTATGATTTTTTTACAAACATCCTAGGATGTTTTCTTTTCGAATATCTTTAATATCGGTCTAGAGCTGTGCATACCATGCATTTTTGCCACTACACTCATCAGCAACTGTGACGTACGTTTTGGGCTCCTGTTGTTTGTGTACGCATCACACCTTTTCTGCTGAATTGTGTTCATTGTACTGATCCGCAATAACCCTTTTCTGCTATTTCATGGCTATCTGCTTAAAATTTAGATTGTTGTAAGTTTGCTCACTAGTGTATATAATTAAACACTATAATTCTTGATCGAAACAAGGCACAGGAAGTAAATAGTTTCATATATATATATATACTTTTATATAACTATATATACTCTCATATATATATATATATATATATATATATATATATATACTATATATATATATACTATATATATATATATATATATATATATTAACAAAATAGTAATTCAGTAATTCAAAGAAATAATTGAAATAATCAAATAGATTTAGTATATGAAACAAGAACTAAATCAAAAAGGGATTTTCTTAAAATTACAAAGAAAATGTAATAAAAACAGTTTTTTTCAGAATATAGGAAAAGTATAAAATTAAAGTTCTTTTGTGGCATGGAAACCCTAGAACAAAAAGAAAAGAAGAAAAGGAAAAATAATACAAATCAAATAAAATAGTTCAATATGTTGAATAAAATCTAAATTAATTTAAAAAAAATGCCAAGAAAATTAAAGTTCAAACTTGATAATTATAAAACCAAGGCATGAAAACACAGTAAAACTGAGAAGGAGACCCAATGAAAGAAAATAAAATACACATGACATTTCTATTAAGTGAATCAAAGCGCATTGGATTAGTACAGTTAAATGTACTGTTACGCAACAATCAACAGAAGAATGTTGCCTACCTAACATTATGAGAGAAGTCCATAAATTCTATCAAGAAACAAATTACCCAGACCACTGTCAACATCAAACCAAAATTAAAAAATATGAGAGATACTAAGGGTATACACTAAAGCATTAATCAGTAAACAGAAACAGAGAAAGAACAATTAAAAATATATCATTAAGACTAAAAAAAAAAATTGAAGAAAATCTCACATAGGACAAAAACTTTAAAACAAAAGGAAAATATCACCCCCCCCCAGCAACTATTAGAACAAGGAAATATAGCAATACCCTCTATCATAGAGAAGAAGAAGATAGCATAAAAGAAAATTTTGAAACATTTAAAAAAATGTAAAATGAAAAATAGGAAAAGAAAAAGAGTTAAAAGAAATAAAATAATATAAAAAGGAGGATTTTTAAAACAATAATAAAATATAAAAGAATTTAAAAATAATTCAAATAGACCAAAACTTAGTATAAGTTACTATGTTTTTTGGATTACTCTTATAAAATTCAAAAGGAAATTCTGCTTCAAACAAATATGCGTAGATATAACAGATTTGAACGATGTACTGCTTCATTTCGCGGCCCATTTCATTTACCAGTACCAATTTATTTGGTGCCAACATTGCCACGCTGCTGTACGAAAACTGCATACTGGCACATGGTACCTCCACAAGAAAGAAACTGCAAAACGTACTGTACTCCAGTTTATATAAAGTAACATTGCCTAGCTGGCCTTGTTATTGCCTTAAAACAAATTTAGCCTCGCAAAACCTGCCTGCTAGCAAGCTACCTGCTCGCCGCCCTTTATCAGATTAATGATGATAGACGCTTGTTATTCTGAGCCTTCTCAAGTGAGGAACATGACATTTGACCCCATTCTCCATGAAATAGAACACACATCGCAACATGAGGACTTTGATCTTGACAGATTTTGGCTAATAGCATCTGCTAAGTGACGAGTCATAGTACGTCAAGGACTTGAACCCGAGTCTCGACTGAAACAGCCCAAACTTCATCATTACCGCGACTTCTGATCACCACGATCTCCGAGGAATTTATATATATTTTTTCCTTGATATTTATTATGGCCTTTGACCTTACTCTGGCCACAACCTCTGAAACTAGAGAGGCTCTACGTCAAACATATCAAGCGCTCGCTCTGATCATCTTCTTCCGTATAACATATTTTATTAAAAAATGCCGTTGCTCAATTTTTTGAAATTTTTAACTATGCGTGATTATTGATAAAGCACTACCAGACCCTGGCGTCATCAGTTGTGTTGAATCACCGCACCATTCTCTATCAATACCAAGAAGAATAATACAATCAATATTCCCAAAAGTGAAGACAGGCCAGTATACATGAAAGAAAACTTTATATGGTGATAATTGTTGTGAGTAAATGGTACATACAGCAAGACAGGCAGACTAAAAGAATCACGATGAAAACAAGGATGTAAAATCTGTTCAAACAAAACCTTCAACAACAGAAGAGTTTGCATTCCAGAAAAGAGAAGAAAGGACTTCGGGTTTTGGAACCACAAAACGGTGTCTTGATTGGCAAGGAGTTTATGAAACCAGGGACTATACGATCAGTAAGACTCATTTGTTGTCAGATGCCGACTACTGCGAAGAAAATTACCATTTAAACAAAAGAAGAAGAGAATGAAGCTTCGAAACAAGAGTGCAAGTCCACCTCATCATTGGCGGCAACTTTCCTCGAAGGAAGACAGAAAACTCTTTATCGACATATTTAAATGCAAAAAATCTTCCTCGGAGATTGCTTTGTATAATAACACTATTACATAACTGCTGACTCTGGAATTCATCTAGTTCTGTTCTGTATGCTCCATCGGAGTTGAAAACAAACGGCCATCGTTATTCCTACCAGCACCATTAGTCCACTCTACTATCTTTCTAGAAACTATTTCAAAAGAGCTAAGAAAATTGGATTTATTAGTGGCCAGTTTCAATGAGTCTGTAAGTTAATGTTCTAGAAAAATGAGCTTTTGTAAATGTTTTATTTATTTTGAGCTCGTCTATTTTAAGATCATATTTCCGGTATACCTTTATCTGATGATTTACGGTAGCATAGTGGTCACTGTGGTCGCATACTTGCGGCTGGCGTTACGATCAGCAGGGTTCGAGGCCTAATGTGCCCAAAAGACCCGCGCCAGGTCGCGCTCAGCCAATTCCCCGTGCATCTGAACGGTTTAAATTGCGAGGTCGTCATGGCAACTGTGTTTATTCTCGGTGATCGCTAAACAATCGATACACGCATCTTTTCTCAACCAGACGGCTTTAGTTTTTTAGTTTAGCTTTTTTTTAACGTTGCACTGAAACAGCTTGCGAGGGGCTATTGGCGTGGATCTCATGAATTTGAACCTTGGTCAAAAGTGACGGACGACGCACCTGAGCTTTGGCACCCTCCTCTCCGGAACTTCCACACAGCCAACGGGAGGACTTGAGCTGACAGATTTAACGATGCATCAGCCCCAGCCACACGGCGGGTCTTTGGCAGAAAGCAAAAGAAATGAACCGCTACTGGACGAAAACAGCCGTTTGGGAAATCCGAAAACCATGTTCACTGAGCTACCGCGGACCTAAATCAGACAGTGGTAAAACAGAGCATTTTTTTGAGGAACATGCGGGCTTTCTATGAATGTGAAGCTTATTGTATTTTTGCTGATATATACCAAGACGTAAGGTAATCTATCTGTACATAAGAATGCTGGTACAGAATTATATAACATAAAATATCATTGTCTTTAACATAAATACTTTTGATACAAGTCACAGTGTGATTCTACTTACTAAATATATCAAGAGAGAAAAAAACTAACGACCCATATGAAGCTTTACTAGTTTATGAATTGGCTGTGTTGTCTGGAAATGAAGATGTATTGTCTGCTGTACGTCGTATTACACAACACACGATCTCCAGCAAATAAGAAATCTTCAATAATATTGAAACCAATCGATTAATATTACCATTAGCACGCGCAAACACTGCTTTTGCGCAGGCGCAACATATGCCCGCCGCACCCGCCGCGCATTGCGCCAGCAAAAAGCATACCGCGCTTGGCAAACCGAAACACAAGCACGCGCAAAGCGCAAAAGCCATACGCATTTGCTTGGCAGGCAGCACTGCCACGGCATTGCCACCACGTAGCCCAGCCGCCGAAATACCACGCGCCGCGCGCAGCGCAAAAGGCGAAACGCCGCTTTAGGCACGCACGGCAACGCGCACTTCGCGCTTCGCGCCAGCGCA
>BMAW01044496.1:405681-423475 GCA_019974015.1 Nephila pilipes
ACAAATTAATAATATATATATCTAAAATTAATGTATTTGCTAATGTCACCTCGTTAAATGCTGTTTCATGTAATGTTTTGTCGTCTAGAAATGCATCTTAAATGCTAAAAACGAGGTCTTACTATATTTGATTTGAGCTGTTTCATGTATTTTTGAAACGATTCTCATATTCTCATATTCATTTCATATTTGTTGAGAACGAAAAAGTGAAGGGGAGAGATGATTTTTTACAATGAAAAAGTCATAAAGTTAACTTGAGAATTTAAATAAAAGGAATAAAAAAAAAACATATTTTTACTCTTAAAAATATTTCGAATTGAGTACACAACTGAGGTTGGTTCAAAAACTACCCGTGTTAAGAATGGGAAATGGGAATGGTACTCACTGTAGTATTTTGTCTATTTGTTGCCTTTACTCTTTTTAAGAAGCCCATTGTTTTGACTGTTGCTTGTGATTGTTGGTGAATAACAATGAATTCAAGTCTCATCGACGGTAACAGCTCGACGCACAATGACGACGACAACTCGTCACGGCACCAATCTAATTCTAATTTGGCAGCCATTCGCTTCCAAATCAAAACTAACCTGTAAATCAATATCAAATTTGTTTTGGTACCATTTAATAGGTGGTAGCACACTATAGTAATTTAAGCCTGCCTTAGAAATGCCCTATGTCATCAAAACCAGGTAGTATTTGAAGCACCCTCGCATGTAATGCCTGTCCACAAGACTATCTTTGTTTGAAATTTCAAGAAACGAGTCTCCTACTTATTGGAGACCCTTGTGGTGACTGGGAATGATAGAATAATCCCACTGTTGCTCATGCTTGTCGTTATAGGCGACTAAAATGGGTACCCAGCGTCTGGGGATATAGCCGGGCACTCTGCTCCTGAGGATTACATTAGGCGGACCTCAGGGACTTGCCTTCTTCAGGTAAGCACGGGTATCACGACCCCGATTCACCCTAGTGATCTTTTCCTTTCCTATGGGGTTTACTGTTTATGGTAAACACGGGTTGCGCTTTCCCGAGATACCCTAGCGATCCTTCTCTATTTTCGACCCTCCTTCTTGTCAACCGATTTTTGTCTTATCTTCAATTTTTCCACGTCTAGACCCCAGTTAAATCTTGTTTGGAGCAGCATAGCCATATCTGGCTCTTGCGCCAATAACCTTCACTTCCACTCACTCACCCTACCTCTTGGATATAAGCCTATTAGTTTATAGCAACTAGACTAGAGCTGCCTTAATGATTGCTACCTTATATTTCAGTACCAAGTGCTTATACATGTGTTACTGTTACTGCACTTTAGATTTAGATTTATAGTTTTGAAGCAATATACCGTGCAATTTCTTCTCCTTGTACAGATACCAGAGGGAATTCTTAACGTTTAATTATTAAGAAATTACCGAGATATCTGGATGAAATTTAAGCATGTTACTTGATCCTTATATACATAATGTTGTAATCTATAGTAGTTAATGTTTATTTGTTTGGGTTCAGAAAATCCTAGTTTGAAGAAATCCGGGGAAAAGTGGAATATTAGTTGTTATATATTCACGCTCATAGATGGCGTTACTGTCACGAATAATTTTTATTTGTATTCTGAAATTGAAATCGGCAGAGGAGAAGTGGCATCGATGGTGTTGAGTATGATGTCCTAAGTTGCTGTAGTCAATCATGAGAGATTTTTGAATAAAAAAGTAATTTTACTAGTAACAAAAATGTTATTGAGAGTTAAATAACATTAGTTATTACTAAAAGCAATCGAGATATATAGAAACTTAATTTCCATTTATTATTCTTAAGTCTTGTCTACATAATCACCATCCAGAGAGTTATACGTTTCTCCCTGTGTTCCTAAGCCTTTCGAAGGTCATCATTGCAGAACTCAGCAGATTGAATTCTATCTTCTCCATCAACCTATGACTTCCTGAAATAAAAAAAAATAACATTACATTATTATTAACATTAACATTACTTTAATTTATAGAATTGTGTACATAAGGATCAATTAATACGTAGAATATATTTTATCCCGATATCTCGGTTATTTCTTAGTAATAATTAAAACTGTACTATACGCCTTAGTGAATTATGGAGTTTTTCTCTCTGTATGGAAATTCTCGCTTCACATCTGGTTTCATGGGCATCCAATCTTCTCATTTATTAAATATTTATTGCAAAAAATATGTTTTTTGGATGATGATCCCGATGTGATGATTCAACGAATCCTCGCCAACGATCTATTGGTAATTAGAGATTCAAATCTTTCAGATCCATCGATCGTAATCAAAAGACTCAGCCAACTACATTAATCAAATGAACAAACGAACCCAGCCAAGTGGGTGATGAGGTAGCTTTGCTTAATCGATAGTGAGATTCCATTAACGCCGATTCGGAGCTCTGAAATCAACGAGAGCTCTCCTCCTCTCAAACATTTATTCGATATAACGAACAATGAAAGGTAATCGGAGAGAGACGAAAACTCTTTGCAGTTTCTTTCTTCGCGAATTCTTCTGCTTAAGTTATAGTGAAATTTCTGTTGAATGGCGTATTATTGAATAGTTATTCCTCTTCGATGATTACCTTTTGAGGCCATAACTATGATTGTCTTATTTAATTGCAAATGCAATTCTGTTTGAATGGGATTATTTTATAACGTTTTTCTGTATTTCACTCGGTGTGTGTGAGTGTGGGATCAAATTTTCGATTGTTAATTTAACCAACTTCCCATTAAGCCAGAGCTCTGAAACTTTGGGAATCGTTCTTACTCGCCTAACAATGCAATATCTAGACATTTGTGACAAGTTTTAACTAATATTTCAATATTTTTTTTAATAATGTAATTTGTGTAGTAACCTGGCGCCATCTATGGAAGATATATTGAATTACGCAGAGAGAGTGGTCTTAAAGACGAGAGAGATATGAGGTTTCTTACAAAGTTTTAACTAATATTTCAATTTTTTTTTTATTAAACTTTGCTACCATTTAAAATGTTGTTTTAAAAAACATTTTTTTTTTATCTCGAATTATTTCTGTTTAATAAAGACTTTCACCGATTACAGTTGGACCTCTTTTTGTAATTTTTTTTCATTTTTAAATCCTCTTGATCTTTTCGTTGAGCAGCCGCTGAAGTCTAGTGGCTACTGGTCATAGTCGCGAACTTGCTTCAGTCGAGTTGGGGGATTGAGTCTGACGTCACTGAAGTGCTGCCATGCAGCGGGTCTATATCGAACGTTAAATATATCGACGCTTCAAGCCCTCCTTTTACTGTGGAGTGGAAGTTTCGAGAGGGAGGCGGCAAATCAGGTTATTAATTTCCTCTCTTGAACGAGGTTTAAAATTATGAGATCAATCGCCAATAGCTCTCGTGCTGCTTCTAAGTGCGACGTTAGAAGAAAACTATCAATCCAACGAAAAGTCAATCGATCTCTCCACAGAAATGCTGTTTTCGCTATATATATATATATATATATATATATATATATATATATATATATATAAAATTTAAAAAGTTCTATGTAAAGTTTTGCAAAGAACAGATTTAGACACCCAAGATGCGCTTTTTTATATAATTATTATAAAATTACTCAGTTATAATAATAATTAAAGTAAACGATGCATTTCGTGAAATGGACAATAGTGAACTTTTCCGGTATTAAAATTAAGGGAAACGAAAAATTATTAAATTGAATACATTTAAGCTACATGTAATTAAAATTAAAGCAAACGATAAATTAATAATTTGAATTATTATATCAGCACATGTAATTAAAATAAAAGCAAACGATAATTATTAAATTGAATATTATATCAGCTACATGTAATTAAAATTAAAGCAGTCTATAAATTATTAAATTGACTATATTTAAGCTAAATGTAATTAAAATTAAATGAAACGATAAATTATTAAATTGAATATTACATCAGCTGCATGTAATAAAAATTAAAGTAAACGATAAATTATTAAATTAATTAAACTCATATGAAAGTTATTATAATTAATTAAACACACTACAATTAAAATTAAATTTAATATAAAAACAAAAAAAATTAAAAAATTATGTGCAAAGTTTTGCAAAGAACAGATTTAGCCACCCAAGATGCGCTTTTTTTATAATTATTATTAAACTGCTCAATTATATATAAGCATTAAAGTAACGATGAAATATCGAGAAATGGACAACAGTAAACTTTTCCGATATTAAAGTTAAAGGAAACTATAAATTATTAAATTGAATATATTTAAACTAAAAAGCAAACGATACATTTTTAAAATGATTATATTTAAGCTAAATGTAATTAAAATTGAAGTAAACGATTAGCATTTGAAAAGTGATCTGGTACTCCAAAAGTGGTATAACTAAAACAATAGCACCTTGGGTGGCTAAAAAAATGGCTGCCTCACACCTATCTTAAAATTCTGAATAATCTTATTTATTTTCAGTCATACTTTGATTCCAGTTTACATAAGATTTAAAGTAATTCATAAATCGATAAGTAAATAAAATACTTAATTTTTATTTACTTAATTTATAAAATATTAATTTTGTTTCACTTCAGTCCAATAAAAGTATTGGGGGAAATTTATTAAGACATATTTTGGAAAATTAAGTTCATTAGTGGTGAAAGCAGGTATCAGACATATACTGCGCATATTTTATTTCAATCTAATAAAAAATTCAGGAGAAATTTATTATTACGTATTTTTAAAAATTGATTTTGTTACTGGGGAAAGCAGATATATATATGTTATATATACAACGCTAAAATAAGATAAAAAATTGAAGAGTGATTAGATACAAGAAGTGGTCTGGCACAACAATTTCCTTGAGTGGCTAAAAATCTACTAAAAATAATTCATTTTTTTTTTTTTTCAAAAATATATCCAATTTTTTTCTATTAAAGAAAGTTTAAATAAAATACCAGTGACAGAAATCGATTGATTGTTTTTATAGGATATAGAGCAACAAAGGTTATATTATCCTATGAGACAGAAATTAAATGAAAAGAATTAAATTACTATAAATTTTTAATATTTACGTCTGCTCTGTTTTTTGAATTTTCACGCAAGGGTTCCACTCTATTTTATACGATGTCAGACAGTATTTTTTGAGCAATTCCTTCTGGGGGGATAGAACTAGCTTACAGTTATAACTAACTTCCTCTGCTATTTAGAGCCCTCCTTTTAGGTCCGTTGCCAATAGCCTCCACGCTGCTTCTTAATGTGTGACGTTAATAGTAATAATGATAATAATAACAAATTGTTGACTGTAGGAAAACTTGGATTCTTATACCTACTGCCATCATGCAATTCTAGGATATAACTGAAACACGCTGTCAGCGAATTCTGAATTTTTGAATTACTTCATTTTTAACACCACTTATTTTTATTAATTTGATTTGATTTCTTATTAACGTCGTAGTTAGAAGCATCATGATAACTATTGGCTTCGTACTTCGTAGTTAATAACCTTTGTCATTTGACGAAGCCAGACCTCCCACACTTGAGCCAGAACCTCCCTCTCTAAAAATTCGAGTTCGGGGCCATGACCATCTTCTTTTCACTGAAAATTTCAAATTGCTTTCATTGCAGAAAAGAAAGCATTTCAAGCAAATTAAATCCCTTCAGAGTTTAAGTTAAAAAAAGGGATTGAATACCTTGAGGTACTTTAGTGATTTTATTCTCTTCCATTGGATTTATTGTCTTTGTTAAACATCGGTAACGTGCCCTCGGGATGTCCTAGAGATCTTTCGATATTTTCTACCCTCCACCTTGGTAACCAATAGATATATTTTTCTTCCTTCCTTCGCCTTATACAGGGCGTTTCGAAACTCATGGGCAAAAATTTAAGGGGTGATATAAAACATGTAAACAAGCTATTCTTACCATACAATTCATAGGCGGAGAGCAAGCGGTGAACCAGTAAACTACGCTATGATGAAACACATAAAGCGCAAGTTTTCTTACACATCGTCATTTCTGCCATGGAATTCAAGTGGCATTTCGATATTCAATAATCAGGAAAAAGCCATGGCCTACAAAAATGTTCAAAACTGCCCGTATTTTCATTACTCGTATGACATGCAGGGTGTTTTTGGAACTCATTGGAAATTTTTTTTAGTATTGATAGAAAACATCTAAACTACCAATTTTTATCACACAATGGTGCCTCCTGAAATCCATGGGGGAAATGACGATGTGTAAGAAAACTCGCGCTTGCATTGTATTTCGGCGGCCGATGGTTCTCCGATCCCGAGAGGGGGAGAGAGTTGATGACCTTGATGCGGCAGCGTTGTTTCGAACCCTGGTCGAGTGGGTCCGAAGGAAAGTTGACCGGTGGCTTTTTTTTCATGCTCTTACCAACCAGGCTGAAAAGACATCTCTTAGACATCTGGTTAAGTAAGGCATTTTAACTTCTAACGGTGTTGTAGAAGTGAGTCGCCGCAGTATAATAAAAATTGATTGTTCAGATGTTTCTATCTCGCCTTAAACTTTTGCCTATGAATTTCGAAACATCCTGTATCCGGATTGCAGATATATATTTAAGAAAAAAAAAATTTCTACATTAAACTCTCTTATTTGTAATTTAATGAGTGTTAACGCGTAGATTAACTAAAATATGGCTCTTGCTCCAATATATAAAAACAAACGTCCAATAAATTAAAACATTATTCTAATACTCTTATTTATAAATTGTAGATGCTTTAGCTGTTTTCTATTAGATATACATGATTTCTAACAATATATTCTTCTATATAAACCTAATCATTAAGAACACTCCTTGCGGTTCCGCGCGCCCCTCGTGTTTGCAGGATTTCTTGAGGAATTTTGACTGCATTGTGATAAAGATTGGCTTAGACTACGGCTGTAGTAGTTGAATGGTGATGGTTGCGAGCTCATAGCTAGCGATATTTCTTTGAACCTCGTGTTCGAGTCCTGATTTCACTAAACACCCGTCATTTAAACCCATTGTGATTTCGATGACATCATTAGTGTTTTAATTGTTCACACAAATCTAATTCTCCCTCATTATTATATTCTCTAATTCAAAACACGGCTCTTTCAGAGTAATGAAAGATTAGAAGAATGAAATATATAATCTCTAATTTCAGATTATTAAATAATCTGAAATGATATGTTATAGGTATTGATTGCTTATAGGGGGATTTCAATAAATACTTTAAAAATAAAGAGATTGTGACATTCAAATCTATGGTTTTTTATGCTTTATCATTTCCAATCCTTAATTCATTCAATTTCTAAGAATAAAAATCATAAGTAGGTTAATAAATAAGTTTAATCTCTGAAAATTATGCAACAGTACTCGTATGACATAAAATGGAAAACACGGAGGCGGGGAAAAGAAAAAAATTTAAATGTTCATAAAGATGTTTGCGATCTCAACCTATTCAGAATTTTCAAAAAGTTCTAGGACTGGTCGTACATAGACCATACAATTCAGAGGATTTATCTTTTTATACGCTTCGAAGTAGTAGAGATAATCCCTACTAGATTGTCTATCTGCAGCTGAGATCTCTGGATATCTCCCCATCCAATACCCCATGATCTAAAGAAATCCCAGCATATAAATTCTAAGCAAGGTAAAAAACTCTCTCCCTTTTCCTTTGGCCACGAAGGTAGAAACTATGCCTCTGGTCTCTTCAAATGTGTATACTGTAATGTATTGAGTCTAATGGCCGTAACTTGCGCTGCGTTCATCACCATGTGATCGCCACTCTCGCATTCAACAGCAATAGACTTTATTCTGATTATTCGTTTTATTATTCCATCCAGGACTGTAGAAGTACGTCGTTTTTACTCATCTATTAAATTTATATATATATATATATATATGTGTGTGTGTGTGTGTGTGTGTGTGGAGGGTGTATATAGTCATTACCATGAAAGAAGCAATTTCGTAATTTGAAATTGTACTTGGTAAAAAGTAAATAATACGCTATATCAGTCTTATTTCATTTCTTCTAATTAAAATGGTTCAAATAATTTTATCAAGTAGTAAAAAGTGAAGATTATGTAATGAAAATAATTAAGGTTCCAATAAATTTGTATTTTTGGGGGTTGCATCTACTATAGGGATGCATCCCCCCCTCCTCTCTTCATCTACAAACACTGACTCGGAGGCACGCTTTCAAAGTCAGCAAAGATTTTTCTACTCTTTTCCCAGGGATAGGCCTAGTTGGAATCCTTCTTCCTCTTCGTGATAAAAAAAAAATTTAAGTCTGATGAGAAAAAAGCTCTTTATTTAAAATTTCAAATATCTATATAAGAGTTTAATAAAAGAATTATACTGAATTACTTCAATTTCAAAAAAAAATCTTGGAGGTGCATATGTTCCTTCCCCCCCTTGGGTACGCCACTGTATACTCGTGTATGTATATATATATATATATATATATTATATGTTCAATGTTCTGTTTCAAATAATTGCTAAAATTAGGTGATTTATAAACACCACTATTTCTAGAATTTAATAAAATTTCCTCGAAAATCTTTTAAGAAAATTATTTTGCGTCAGTATATTTAAAGATAGATTCTTATCGTAGAATTCTGGAAAACCATTCACCTTGTGTCCTTTTCAAAACTGATAAATGGGTATTTTGGATTAATATATCAGTGACATTTCTGATTTCGGCTTTCTTAATTGATTTTGAAATTGTAGTCATATATATATTTAAAACTGAATTTTCTATGAACAATTACTTTATGTATTTTAAATTAGATCATAGAAGCTTAATAAATTTTTCGTTATAGAACTGTAATTATTAAAAATGATAATGAGTAAAAAACGCTTAACATGAAACTGAAGGGACTGAAATATTTTTTCGTGTTAAGAGAATTTCCTGTTAAGCGATCCATATGGGGGAGGGGGAAGTCTCTCCACTTTTTTTGGTGTCTTCAAAATTTATTAATTGGATTTCCAGCTATAATATACATATTTTCCAATTCATCACATTAAATTCACTATTTTGACTTCAAAATTATTTTACATACATTTAATATAAAACATTTAAAAAATATATTGATTTTTAGAAAAAAAATCTGATATTGTATGAAAATCAAATCACACGCACACAATGAACATAGTACTCCCTTCCAATAATTTTTTTGAAAATCTTATGTTAAGTGACTTAAGCCTTGTGTTAAAAGAAATCGATTTATTGAATTATATAGCATTTTGTTGAAACTGCAGAAATATAAATATATTTCGTGTTAAAAAAAAATTCACTGTACTCAGAAAAAATTAAATTAAAATAATTAAAGTGGTGTTTCAAATGAATTCTGAGCTAATTCATTAAATCTATAAATATACTAATTGAAACAAAATGACGTTGAAAATGTATCAACTAAATATAAATTTAAAAAATAAATCTTGGAAGTTGGGATAAATATTTACATAATTACTTCGAGAGAATAATAAATTATTTTGCTTTGTTTGGAAGATCTTGTTTTTTTTTTTTTTTTTTTTTTTTTTTTTTGTTAATGTTAAGATATTAATAAAATTTTCAAAACGAGAGGGTGAAGAGCTAGAACGTATCATTAAATTGTAATAACTTTTAATGAGTTTGTAAGTTAAAAAATAAAAACTAACAAATAATGATGTGTTCCATTAATCCTTTGTTAATAACTGTGACAAAATATTAAGGGTAATTTAAATAAAGTTTTCCAATCCCTCTCCATCCAAACAGTACTTTCTGTCACCTTTCAAGGTAAGAAAGTAATCCTTTAGATAATTATATACGCAGAAATGCACTAAATGTTTTTGGGTTTTAGTGAAAAGATTATCTAAAAAGTTTGGCTTTAAAAAAAAAGCTATCCTGAAACAATCACAAAAACGATTTTTATTAGTCATCATTAGTAAAACAAGCTTTTTTATATTGTTCTTAAAAGGACTTTAGAGAAAATAATCCACAGCGATTTACATCAATTTCGTATAAGCCAATCTGAGATTATGACATTTTTCTGCAAATGCACTTTGAAAATTCCTCGAAATTACGGGGCAACCAGAAGTCGTTAATGAAGATTTCCTTTCCTAATTAAGAGACACATCAAAGAATAATGATATGAAAAAAACTCTTTAGCAGCGGATTTTAGCAATTAAAGCAAAACTTTCAATCTTTAATCCTTTACTTTGCTCTTTTTGCAAAGAGCTCTTTGTTGCAAAAAAAAAAAAAAAAAAAAAAAGAATATTTTAAATAAAATCTTTCTAAATTAGTATTTGTGTGACAAAATTCATTATTCTCCTTTAAGTGGAGATTAGTTCAAGGAAAAATAGATTTCAAAAATCTCATTAATGTTTCTGCTTATATTTCAATGAATTTAAAATAAAATCTATTGAAACAAAATACTGACATTATTTTTGTAGAAAACTAGGTCAAAATTACAAAACTTTTGCATAAATCTTCCATGCTACCATGAATTCTATGATGTTTATTTTTCACACAATATACATTCGTATCAATTCTTATCTCATTATATAATTTTTTAAATTGTTGAACTAGGTTTATTGGTAACAAATCGCGTAGTTCTTGAACTATAAACAAGTAACGAGAACGACACCTAAGGGCTATTTTAAACAGGAACAGTCTTTCGAGGAACCAGGACTCGAACCAATGATCAGGAAATGAAGAAATTATATTTTGAGAAAGCGAATTTTAATGAAAAATTACTTTTCTATCAGAATATTCCTGCCTCATACTCTAAATTATCTACGCTTTTTTAAGTATCATAACAATCTCTTTACTTTTAAAGTCTTTTTTCTTTCTTAACATCATTTGTTTTTTTGTAAGCCGGAGTTTTTGTAACAACCTCTGTTGGTCGAGATGATTAATTGCCTGTGTAGCATGACAATAGGCTCAATATTCATTTTTTTTCAAAATTTGTATATATATAAATATATATATATATATATACGTATGTACACACACACACATATATATAACACATCGATCAATAACTTCCGAGTCTAACATTGAAAACAACATTTTTTCTGCAAATTTTTTTTTTATTCATCAATATAACACCTTTTGTTAATCACCTTTTAGGGTGATACAATCGTTCCAACGCTTTTCCAAATCTTTTTCGCAAGAAATCTTTTATAAATATGATAAACCAGCTTGAATCATCGACTCGTTGTTTTTGTTCCACGAAAGCAATCGCGGCACCCACTTGAAAACCTTTTTCGCTTCACTTCAAAAACCTTTTCAGTAAATACACTTCACCATATGATATCTGTGTCATCTCAGCAATCTCACGGAGCTTCACACTTTACGATCTTCATTATACTTTTGTCAGCTTCACTCCACATTTTCCTGCGTAATTGGCTCCAGGTTCACCACCCGAGCGTTCCGCGCTTGTGTCGGCATGACCTTAAACTCCGACAAACCACCTAGACGTCTGTTGCTTTTGATGGACAAGGTCCGCAATATTTTTCGTCATTGTTCGCGCATGCACGGTGATTTACCCATTAAAACAATGTTTCCTGTGAACACAAAACTCGGTTTTTCCATTTTAAACAAACTACAAACGACTTTACCTCCAACCTCGCCAACTCATTGCTTCAACTGATCGACTTAAAATTTTGACACGTTTTCGCTGTGCGATAGTACTCTAGGAGACCTGGTTACTGGCTTTCATTTACGAAAGCGCCATCTCTGCTGTCTCTGGGAGTTATTAATTGATGTCTTATACACGTAAATATACACACACATATAGCATTTTTCTTACTACATATTTGGGATTTGAAATTAAAAAGCTTTTCAATTCTATTTTATTGCTCCTTACAATTTCCCAAGGTAAGATCTGATAACAGGGGCTAAGTTGAGCCATATTTATGGCCTTTAAATTATTCTCTTGAAATGGACGCTAACTACGTGTAAAAAAGTACCTTTTACATCTTGAGTTAAAATGTTTCTAAGAAGAGAGAAGCCAAATAGATGAATAAGAACAAATGTCTTTATTAATATCTCATCTCCATTTTTTTAAATGGGACTCAATTTAACGAGAAATCACAGAAGTTTCATTATTTCAAGGGATATATATGAATAAAATTTGCAGAATTAAAATATTATATGGGTGCATTCTTAATCCCACTACAAAGTCTATTTATATTTTAATGGTGCATTTTAACGAAAATAATATGTCCTTTAGCATGGTAAAGGCTCTTTATTTTTCATTAAGAAATTCTGCACCACTAATATATCGAGAAACTTTCGAAGATATAAATATTTTACTCTGCAACTCAGTGCTGTATTTCATCCTTCATTTTATGTTTCGCTACCTATCCGACTCGTTATGACGCTTGAATCTACCCATCCCAAACGCATTGAAAGTTTCTTATTCATATACCTGGGAGCCATATTTTGTTTGGCCTCGTTTGAATTATTTTATAAATTATTTTGGATTTGTTCAAAACATTTATCAGTAAATAGTTCCGTTGATTTTCTTCAATTTCATAGTAAAATAATAATAATAATAATAATCACGATTTTTTGTAACGATAGGTTTGCACTAAACCAATTTTTTTCCGCTTTAATTAATTGACTTCTGGAAACAAGCATAGAACTTTACTTTCCTGTCGGATAAAATGACTGTATAATTTTTTTCAAAAACACTCACGATATGAGATATTCTAAGATTAACTAGACATTTTTATTAGACATACTGGTGTTACCATCTTTGTCTTGAGGCGGTCTTCTAGTAGTGTTTGAAAATTCCAGGTATAAATCGGGTTCTTTAAAAAGATTATCTATTTCATAGACTACTTTGTCTAAAATGCAATTAGTTCAAGAAAACAGCTTCCCAGGAGCAGGATTCGAACCTGCGATTGCGAAACAGTTCTTGATGACTGACTCTCGCAGCCGAACCACTTAGAAGATCTCCTGGCCCCAGACTCAACCCATTCAGTTGACCCGATATTGCTTCGGATTTCTTTCGTCTCGCAGCTTAACTTGATTCAGCGATATGTAATAAGAGTAAGAACCCTCTCAGTACATATCTGCCGAACAACAGTCTGATGCCGTAACCACTGGCCATCCTGGGCGACATCGTACCTAAGTTGTTTTTCTTCGTTCCTTCCTGGCGTAATAATTTTTCATCAAGGATGTTCGCTGAGTTTCTGGAAAATGAACCGTTTTCAAGTAGTGGCTGAGGTCATAATCCATGATTTATTCTATTTATTTATTCATAAGTGTTACAATAATTATGTTAAACACTAAAACTCTGTTTCACAGACATGAAGGGCGTGTCACAATTTAAACATATAAGAAAAATGCATATTACTGAAATGGTGATATTCGGAATTAGTCACTTAGATTGGATCTGCATCTGCAGTTGCTGTGTTAGAAATGGTTAAAGACGAAATAACGAAAGAATTGTTGTATTTTCCGAATTTGCTTAGAAGAACTCAAGAAATGTGCAATAAGGTTAGTTGTTAGGTATAGGGAGATTTTATGATATCTAAATGAAATAGAATATATATTTATTTACCTGAAGTACGAAGTATACTGAAAAATCAACTTAAATTATACTTCGAGAGAATCCACGGTGATGAAGCCAAACTGTTAAAATGAAATTTAGATAGCTTAACAAAGGCAGGCGGCTAACGAAACCCACAAATTTTTATAATAGGTTTAAGTAAAATGCTTTTAGAATGTTTCAAAATTATGTTACAATTTTTATGGGAGTTAACAGTTGAAAAATATTAATACAAACTTTCGATTGCAGTGTTAGATTTATAAACTTATTTCCTATATCTTAAGAAAATACATCCTTTTAACGAGGTATATATAGATTTCAAAGGTTATTATTTTGTATTTTATTACGTGATCGTGATTTGAAAATTAAAAGAACTTCAACTCTGTCTAATTGCTTCCTACCACTTCTAAAAGTAAGATCTGATAATAAAGTTGAAAGTATGATTATATTACCGGTTTCTTTAAATATTCTTTGATTAAATTATTCAAAGGACAACGTAAAAATACCGTTCCGAACTGAGCGCGAGCCTTTTCCAAGAAAACGGAAGAAAATAGATCTACACCTACTACACTTTTATTCAAATTCATCGTTTTGAAAGGAATTAATTCAACGAGAATTCCCAGATGTGTTTTGAGGAAATTGGCAGTTCAGATACCTCAAAGCATATAAAAAGACAAGTTCGTAGAATGTCAATATTTAAAGAAAGCATATTTAAGTCCTATCAAGCAGTCTATTTATATTTGAATATTTCTTTTCATTCCAACGTGAAAAGTAAGATGTCCTTTAAATATTTTGCAAAAATAAATTTTTACTCCCTTTTTTTGAGCTAGAATTTTGCTTCATTAATACATAGAGAAGCATTAGATGCCCAAACAGGTTTTGACACGGTCTGGTCACAGTGGCTATCATCATTCCTTTTATATTTCATATTTATCATATGGCACACTGAAGCTGCGTTTTCCCCAAATACATTGAAAGATCATCTTTAAAGGAAATATTTTTGTATGTTTTATGATTCATACTTCACTCGAACTATTTTGATACATTATTTTTGCTTATTATAAACATTTATCAATACATGGTTCCTTTCATTTTCTTTTATTTCATGTTAAAATAATAATAAAAATAAATTATACTAAGCCACTTCTGAAGAATTTTTGCAAACTCTTCTGTACGTCAAATATCAGCCAGAATGATGTTACACACGCAAAATCGGTTTCCTGTGTCGTACATTCATTTTCATAGACTACTGCTCAAAATGCATATTGGTCTAAGGAAAAATAGCTTCCCAGGAGCAGGATTCGAACCTCAAGATTGCGAAACAGTTTGATGACTGACGAATGCAGGCCGAACTGTAACATTGCCAGGAAGACTTTCGGCCTCTGCACCAACCATTCAGCTGGACCTCACATGCTTGTTTTCTTCGGTCTCTGTTTAACTTCTGAGGCAGCGATATGTAATGGCAGGTGCTGGAACCTCACAGTTATCCGCCTGCTGCAGAGAATAACAGCCCGATGCCATAAACTGTTTCGGCCACTTGGCATTATCGAACTTCAAAGTTGCTTTATTCTTCTGTTCCTTCATGTACATTCTTCATCAAGGATGTTCGAGTTCTGGTGAACTGTTTCAAGTAGCGGGCTGAGATCATATAAACCAGACATGATTATTCTATTTATTATTTATTCATAAGTGTAACAATTATGTTAAACGCTAAAACGCTTGTTTCACGTAGACATGAAGGGCGTGTGTCACAATTTAAACATACGAAAAATGACGAAAATGGTGATATTCTCGGAATAATGAATTTAGATTGACCGCAACTGTAATGCTGCTGTGTTGTAGAAAATGGTTAAAGACGAAATACCGAGAATTGTTGTATTTTCCGAATTTGCTTGAGTGCCAACTCGAAATCGTTAGTTGTTAGGTATAGGGATATTTTATGATATTCAAATGAATATAGATGACAAGTCTGAAGTAATGAAGTATACTAGAAAAATCTTCTTAAATTATACTCTCTGAGAGAATCCACGGTGATGGAAGCTAAATCCGTTAAAAATGAAATTTTAGATAGCTTTAACAAAGGCAGGCGTAGCTTAACGAAACCTTACAAATTCTTTATAAATAGGCTGGAAGTAAAATGCTTTAGAATGTTTCAAAAATTATGTTAAATTTTTAACGAAGTGGGAGTTAACAGTTGAAAAATATTAATACAAACTTTCGATTGCAGTGTTAGATTTATAAACTTATTTCCTATATCTTAAGAAAATACATCCTTTTAACGAGGTATATATAGATTTCAAAGGTTATTATTTTGTATTTTATTACGTGATCGTGATTTGAAAATTAAAAGAATTTCAACTCTGTCTAATTGCTTCCTACCAATTCTAAAGGTAAGATCTGATAAAGTGCTGAGTATAGATTTATATTTACTGCCTTTAAATTATTCTTTTGAAATGGATGCTGACAACGTGTAAAAAAATACCGTTCCGAACTTGAGTCGTGAATTTTCCAAGAAAACGGAAAAAAAATATAGATCTACACACACGACACTTTTTGTTTAAATCTCATTTCCGTTTTTTGAAAGGAATTAATTCAACGAGAATTCCCAGATGTGTTTTGAGGAAGTTGGCAGTTCAGATACCTCAAGGCATATAAAAGGACAAGCTTGTAGAATATAAGTATTTATAGAGCATATTTTAAATCCTATCAGGCAGTCTATTTGTGTTTTAATAGCTAATTCATTCCAATACGAAAAGTAATATGTCCTTTAAATATTTTTTAAAAATAAATTTTTGCTTCCTTTTCTTCATTAAGAAATTCTGCACCACTAATATATGGAGAAACTTTCGAAGATATCAATAATTTACTCTGCAACTCAGTGCTGTATTTCATCATTCATTTTATGTTTCATACCTATCAAACGACTCGTTTATGACGCTTGAATCTGCAATCATCCCAAACGCATTGAAAAGTTTCTTATTCATTATTATAATACATGTCTTTTTTCATATTTTGTCATTCCTATTTCGTTTGAATTATTTTATAAATTATTTTGGATTTGTTCAAAACATTTATCAGTAAATAGTTCCGTTGATTTTCAATTTCATAAGTGTACCAATATTATTATAATAAATAATCACGCATTTTTGCAACGATAGGTTGCACTAAACCACTTTTTCCGCTTTACTACTGACTGGAAACAAGCATAGAACTTTACTTTCCTGTCGGATAAAATGACTGTATAATTTTTTTCAAAAACACTCACGATATGAGATATTCTAAGATTAACTAGACATTTTTTTTATTAGACATACTGGTGTTACCATCTTTGTCTGAGGCGGTCTTCTAGTGTTTCGACACTGCAGGCATAAATGGGTTCTTAAAAGCACATTCATAGACTACTTTGTGCAAAATGCAAATTAATTCATGAAAACAAAGCCCCAGGAGCATGGAACTCGGTGACTGCGAAACATTTCATGTGCGACTGACTCGCAAAAGCCGAACCGTAACACTTCTTGTGAAGACTCTCGGCCTTCTAGCTCAACCCATTCAGCGGACCTGACATTACGTAGGTTTTCGGTCTCGCAAAGTAACTTCTGAGTAAAGGATATATCAAGAGTAAAGGCAGTGACTACAGTGTTAATATCCGCTGGCTGAGAACAACAGTTCGATGCCATAACCACTGGCCATCCTGGGCGACACGAACTTCAAAGTTGCTTATTCTTCTGTTCTTCCTGGGCGTAATACTTTTCATCAAGGATGTTCGCTGAGCTCTGGACGAACTGTTTCAAGTAGCGGGCTGAGATCAAACCAGACATGATTTATTCTATTTATTTTTATTCATAAGTGTAACACACTATAAAGAACGCTCAAAACGCTTGTTTCACAGACATGAAGGGCGTGTGTCACAATTTAAACATACGAAAATGAATATTTACGAAACAGATATTCGGAATTAGCTAATTAATTGGACTGCAACTTGTAATGCTGCTGTAAGAAATGGTTAAAGACGAAATGAAGAATTGTTACTGAATTTCAGAGGTTGAGCTCAAGAAATCAAGTAAGGTTAGTTGTTAGGTATAGAGATTTTATTCAAAATGAAAGGAAAATATATTTATTTTACCCGAAGTAAATGAATACAACCATTTTAGCCTGATTGAGAATGAGGATATAAACAAAATAATGAGATGACAGCAAGTCCCAATAAATTTGAGATAAAAGAGCTGAAAGAAATAATGTCAGTAATTATAATACTTGAACTGAGATCACTAGGCTGAAAAAGAGCAAACTCATATT
>BMAW01044503.1:0-47394 GCA_019974015.1 Nephila pilipes
GGCTACATAATGGAGAAGCAATCATATTTCGATCTGGTTAAAAATGGTTGTCAAATCAAAACTAACGTATGAAATCAAATTAGTTTTGATGCGGTTTAATAGACATACAATTGTAACACCAGCTTTCCTTAGAAGCGCCATCTGTTGTGAAAAACTGGTATTTTCTTACAACGTTCACATTTTTCATATTTTTTTAAAGTAGCTATATTCAAACTTAGATTCTTACGTTTCACATAAACCTTATATTTAATCATCCGGTAATTTAATTATATTCATAAAAAATTAAATTAATTCTTATTGTTTTTGAAATGAAGAATATAATGCTATAAACCACTGCAAAATATTACAAATGAGTGTAAAGAAAAATATTTATAATAAAAAACATTTCAATACAGTGTAAAATACGAAAAATCGTTTTTTAAACATAAATGTGCGCGAAACATCATGAGTAATTTTTAATCTGATTCTGCGCAAATGATTTGAGCAGATCATTTGTTTCTTTCAACGTTTTCATTTTTGAAATCTCATTTCGTAACATTATGAATGGTACTAATAAAAACCATCTGCATGAACTAATTCTTTTATTTTAATGAAAATGGCTCTTTATTCTGTGGAGGAACATGATTTTCTCTTCAAACATCAGGTTGTGAGACACCATTTGAAATTTTACCCATATCGTTCATAATCCATGCAGGAATTGTGTTCAAGTGATCAAGGAAAACGACTGCATTTCTGTGTTTGGTCTAACCGATTTATTCGCAACAACATTTAAAAGCTTAATGGTGTTTACTTCTCAGATGAAATTGGTTTCACCTCAATGACTATAAAAATAGCCAATATTTCCGCCTATGGAAGAGAATCCCCATGAGCGAAGGGAGACTTCTGTATACATCCGAAATACTAGCATGTGGTGTGCGCTTTCAAGGCGAAAAGTGATAATACCAATTATTTTAACCCATACCATGAATTCCGAAGTGTACCTGGACAGAATTAACTATTGCTTCACTGGATATACAGACCCTTTACTGGTGGTTTCAGCATGAGGGAGACTCTTCACACACGTCAAACTTAACTTTCGAAGTACTTAAGGAATTCTTTGATGAATGTTCAATTTCAATAGGCCTCTGGCCACCAAAATCCCCAGATCTTACCCCGATAGATTTTCTTGTGTGGTTATCTCACAGATAGGATTTTCCAGAAAAGTCCTGCAAACATCGATGAATTAAAACAAATCATTACCAAAGAAATCTCGTTAATAACGCCAACAATGTTGCAAAGTGTGTCAAAACTCTTGGTCCGACGTGTTCATGTTTGCATTCAAAATAGTGGAGAACATTTTTAACATTTGCTGTAAGGAATGATTATGTAAAAAAATTCAATTAAATTATGCTTTTAAAAAATAAATTATCATAGGATTAAGAAACATTGTGATTCTTCAGTTCTGTTTTACTTCATAAGTAAAGTGTTCACACAGTCCATCATTTAAACACGGTTCAAACAATTATACTTCAGTGTTAGAATAGTTGCTTCATTTGTCAGATTTAAGAGTAATAAGAAAAAAAAAAAAAAAAAAAACGGGTACTCTTTTAAATTGATCACCCTGATCTTCAGCGGCACAATACAGAAGATAGTTTTAATCCCTTGATCACTGGAGATGAAAAATGTGTAATACCTTTAGCTACAATATCTAAAATAGTTGAATCTCTATGATAATTCAAAACGCAAAAGGCAAATGGTCTTTCTGAATGAATCGTCAAGTCGTACAGATAAGCCATGTTTACACCCCAAAAAGATGCTTTTCTGTGTTTGGTGGAGTATTCACGGGGTTGTACATTTTGAAGTGCTGAAACCTAGACAAACAGTGAATGCAGATCTTTACTGTGAACAATTGAATCGAGTAAATTCATCTTTAATGGAAAATTACCAAGTGATTGTCAACAGAAAAGGTGTCATGCTGCAACACGATAATGGAAGACTGCACTGCTCCAGACAGAACACTGGAAAAAAATTAATGAATTGGGATGGAAGGTATTGCCTCACCCACCATACTCACCCGATATTGCGCCATCGAATGTTTTCTATTCCGATCACTGCAACAAATTTTAAGTTGCAAAAAATTTGAAAATTTGGATAATGTCCAAAATACCAACTCCAGATAATTTGATCAAAACCTATTGATTTTTATTGATCCGGCATTGGAAATATGCTCACTAGAGGGCAAAAGACAGATGATAACGAATGCGATTATATTATTGATTAAAAATAAAAACTTAATAAAAATTTATCTGTTTGAATTTAATGTAGATAAATGACATTACTTTCTGGTCCTTCCATTATCTATATACTTGCGAATGTAAATCCTTACATGCATATTTCTGGAGTATATTTTTTTTTTCAAAAATTTCAAGTATAATCTGAAATCAAAAAAAAAAAAATCGTGTAAAATACGAATGTAAAGAAGGCAAAAATATTGCAAATAGGTATATTTGAAAGTGATGATGATATACATCCAAACATTCCAAAGAGTGAAAGAGAATTTGTTGAATGATTCAGATGTTCGGAATTAAGAACAAACTTTAAAAAATCCTTACGATTCCCCCCCCTCTTTGCATAAAGTTTGCATTCATAACTCTGAAACAAAAGACTCATTTAATATTCCTACTCTATTATCATTTTAAGTGCTCATTATTTACGGTAGTATATTATTATTTCAGCATTACGTTCAGCTACTCCTTCTTGAACTGGGTGCACCTTTCGCAATATCAAATTTTTCCTTTTGGCGACGACTTATCAAATCAGGAATATAAGCAATTTCGCCAAAAAAATAATTCATTTTCATAAGAAGAAAGAGCATATAATTTAGAATTTGTGTGTGTGTGTATTCTCATACACTTAGATAAATAAACTAAAGAAATAAAGGATTTATATATTTGACGATTAATCAATTACGCACAACTAGTTGAGAAGTACTCAAGTCTTTTTGCGAAGTAACAGATCCGAACACTAGCCAACTATCGAAATTTAACTTAGGAAATGTTCCGAAAATTCTTGACTTACCCACGAAATTAGAAGGTAAAATGTATTTACTCACAGTCCTGAATCTAAATCAACGAGTACTAAATATCTTCTTTAATTATACGCATTAAAAATCATTGATAAATGGAAAGAATTTCAAATATAAGTTAATATTCAGCATTTATTTTACTCTAAATTGCCTCTTTCAAATTAGAAGAGTCGTAAGGTATACCATAATCACTTATATTCATACAACTTATAGCAGTAAAGAAGTTAAAATGTAACATTTTAGATGAAGCTTTATTACCTTAAAAATGTAGAAGTCTTATGGAGCCTTGGTGCACAAATATTTAATTCAATAAAGTGTGATCATATGAGCCAAAGACTAATATATTTCAGAAATAAGAGTCTTAGAATTTATCAAAAATATTTTGTCCTACAATTTGATTTATAATAAGTGTCGAAGAATGTATTTTGAGTTGATGGTATGCGACTAAAGTCAGTTTCGTTCTTCTCTATAATTTATAATAGAAACTTTCATAGGAAGAACTTTTTTTCAATATTTTATATTCGCATTCTTGGAAGCAAAGTTAAATTATGGGGTTGTTTTTCATTCTTTCCCCAAGATATTAAAATAATCATAATGTTATTCTCTCAGAATAGGAAGTTTGAGCGCATATATAATACGAATGATCACAAAATCATTAATATATGGATTTTAGTAGATATTTTGATATCTTAGCCTCGCACCTCGAGCTTGCCTAAGCGAGTTTCGAAGGACTAGGTAAAGGTTGTTACAGAGAAAATGCCGGCTCTGTTCCGGGAAGTTTGCTGTTTCCTGAGTCGATCTTTTGAAGCGCTGGTAGGCTGCAAATTTTTCTTTTATTCTTTTTTTTATCTCTCCTGTATTAACTATGGAACATTTAAATTACTTTTTATGTTTCAATATTAACGATGTGGAGGGATTCATTTTTAATAGGGAAGACACTTCATAAAATTACGCACATTCGACCTTGAAATAGTCGATTTCTTTGCGAAGAATGTATACCTCTAATTTTAAAAGTAAGGAAATTCTCGGTTTAAAATCTTTTAGAAAATAACGGATATTCCCAGAATGAGGAAATCAATAAGAAAAGTCACGGTACAATATGAAGATGCCTATATATATCCACCATTAGAAATATACTGGGTGTTTCGCAACTCTTTGGCGAAAATTCGAGGAGTGATAGGAAACTTCTAAAAATGCAAATTTTACCACACAATACACAAGCGTAGAGCCTTTAGACTGAGCTGAAATGGAAAGCTCAAAGCGCGAGTTTTCTTACACATCGTGGTTATTAACATGGATTTCAGGAAGCATGGCAACATAAAGTAATCAGGAATAGGCGGACATGCATTTTATGTACGGTCTTGTGAATAAGAATGCTCTAAAAGCCGAAAATTGTTTGTTCAGATGTTTTCCATAACTCCTTACAATTTTGCTTATAAGTTTCGAAACACCCTGAATAATAAGTTCTAAAATAATAATTTGGAAAGATTAATAGTTTACTCTCGTTTAGTAGTAAATAACAAAAAATTATGAATTCTAGTTTAGTTTCAGTCAATGGTCATCGTATGACGTAGTGGAATTTGCTATCACTTAAATCTAAAAGAAATGCATGGTTTCTCATCAAGAGGTGATAACAATTAGTGATTTTCCAGCTTAACTGTGTCACTTATAACTAAAAGGGGCAATATTAATGGCAACCTCATAAAATCACTAAATACTTTTATATTAAATTGTTAAAGTGATTATTATAACTATTTCCATAAGTCCCTATGTTCTCTTCATGTCATTTCGTCGCTGAAATTAAAAAAAAATAAATGGTCATGTCTACAATTACTACAGTGAAGATAACCAGAAGCAGATTTGTGAATAACAGTAAATAGACATTAAGTAACTTATATTTAAGTTTTAACTTCCAACACACTGGAAAATTAAATTTCAAAATTATTGAAAAAAAAAAAGATTATAGTACAGATCTGAAAGAAAAAAATATATCTTTCAGAATATTTTATGATTAATATTTGTCTAAAAAGTACTTGTACTTCCCAGTTACAAGGATATGTACAAATTATTCAAAATTAATTGTATTTTAAACATTAATATATATATATAGTAAAAGCGGAAATGTAACGATGTAACAAAGCGTCACTTTGTTGACTTTCTCCTTGAAAAATGACAGCAACTACTTTTAAAAAAATAAAAATAAATGTCACCGATAAGCTTATGACATTTTTCTCGAAATATTTCATAACTTAATGGAGCCATGCGCTCAGGACGAGACACCGAAAAACTCGTTCAGGTGGAGAAATGAGACTAGCCGTGGAGAGAGCTGTTCGCAGGGGCGATAAACTTTAATGGACAATGACAAGGGAAAGAGAAGATACATTAAGGCTGAACAATATTGTGACAAAAATATTGATACACATTTTGAAAGTTGTCCGAGAGAAAATATCATTAGAAACTATTGGGAAATTATATGGGAATGTGTTACTAACTTGAAAATAACAAGCATTTAATTATTAATTTGTTAATGAATAAAATTCCCATTTATCGTATATATTCCCAAAAGCATTCTTTATATACCCTCATTGCCATAAAAATTTGCATATCAAGAAAGAAAGGCCAGAACTAAGCAAAATTTTACATACATAAATACAAACGTTGATTTAAGTAAATTATTATAAAATCAAAGCAAATAATCATTTGTTGTAGGAAAAATTACAAGCGAATGGAGGTTTTAATACCCAGTAGGGCCAAATCTAGCAGGAATGCATGATGTGGTACTGTCAGGTATTGAGACATACGAGTCCCGTATGATGTCCTGCAACATCTTGTTCCACAGTTGCAACGCACCTTTTATTCTACTAACTCGTAGGCTATCCAACTTGTCTTCCTAAATGATCCCAGATGTGATCTATCGGTGACAAATCTGGGTATTGAGCAGGCCAAGGAAAGGTGGAAATATAGCGAAGGTAGTCCTGTGAAACCCTTGAGATGAGTGGACGAGCATTATCCTGTTGAAAAATGGCTCTTGGGAGCCCTGCCATGAGTGGCAACAAATGTGGTTGAGGATTATCACGAACATACCTCTGGGCTGTCATGGACCCACGGATCAATATTAGGGGTGACCTTGTGTCGTATGCAATGGCACCCCATTTAGACACATCAGTTGCGGGAGTGGTGTGCCACTCGACAGCGAAGACAAGATTGAGACATTCATCACGTGCCTCTACACTTGTATTCGATTGTCATCACTGCTCAAATTAAATATGGATTTGTCACTAAAGATGACCTGATTTCATTCGGATATAGTCGAATCCCTTCGATCGCGACACCAATCCCAATGAAGGCAATGGTGTGTGGATGTCAATGGCAGTACACGTAATGGACTACGCGATTGCAACTGTTCTTCAGCCAGGCACTTTGCGATGGTTTGAATTGACACAGAGACCCGTAGTTGAGGTGCTACCTGTGTATGGAGGGAGGACAATAAACCATTTGGAGCTATGAGTGGCCGCCGTATGATGTGAAGGTTTTCTCAATTATTGGTCCGTCAAGAGTGTTCTGAGTCTGTTTGACGTAAATAGATCTTTCTCCTGTCCACTGGTAACCGTCACCTGCTCACAATAATGTCAGAACGTCCTAGGTGGTTACCTGTACGTTGTGTTCCCCACACTATTTCCATCATCCCTATGATTTTTTCCCTTCTCGAGCTCTGACAGCTGCACATATTGTCTAAGATGCCGGCATAAGGGCATCTCCAGTTAAAAAGTGTCTTTCTGGAACAGCTAAAATACACGCAAACAGGCTTACCTGTTTTATAATCCAAGGAGAACGAAGTTCAGCGCCCTCTGGTGGAATTACATATTGCGCAATCACTCTGCATTTCTAATCATTTATGTATCTGCCTGACACGTACCATCATGGCAAGTTTCCATAACAATCCCACTCCTACTTCTTGAAGCAAATTTGTATGGCAATGACTTTATTACCTTTGTTAGTTTAGTTCTTTTATGCTTGTTTTTTTTATTATTGCTTTTTTCATTATTTGTGTGCTTTTGTAATTCTTTAAGATTTTTATATTTAATTTTTTAAAAATTAAACTTACCTTTAAATAGGTGTTATAGAGAACATCACCATTATTTTTTCTCTTCTTCTGACAATGCGCTGGAATTCGAATTACACTTCAGTCAGTGAGTTGTAATGTTTTGTATGTTTGCTTACGATTTCAATCTTCTAATCTTTTTAAAATATTAAAACTATGGTTTGTTTCTGAAGGTTTTAAATCTTAATTATTTATAGAATCATTTTTTTTTTGCCTTTTTTTTTATCATTCTTTGTTTTTGGTTGTATGTAAAATTTCTTTATTTGCCTGTAACAATTTTACACAACATATACTGAATGAGTAGAGCAGGGCTCGTAATTCTAAAAATTCCATCAAAACGGTTGTGTTAAGTCTATTTTATTTTTAAAATGTTATGTTCTACTATTTTGCATGCTTTCAATAAGTTTATTTTGTTTTTTTTTGTTTTTGTTTTTGTTTTTCTGTTTTAGTCAATATTTAGTTAGATCTTTTAGTTGGGTCAACTTTTACAATATTTCTGTGTGGATATTGATTTTAAAATTACTTTACAGACTGTTATACTTCTGTGTACTAAATACAATAAGCATTTTTTCTCTTGTACTATTTTTAAGTTCTTTTACATAAATATATTTTGTGTTTAATTTAGTATTTATATTATTTTATTTATATTTATACTGGTTTTGGAGTAGAAATATAAATAATTACTACTACTACCGCAAGTGTCGTCCTCGTCACTGAACCGAGGCGCAAAATTACGAGCTCTGTCGCCAATAGTCCTCGTGTGACTTATAGTGCAACGTAAATAAAACTAATCAATCAATCGTAAAATCAAACTTAAAAGGAAAAAAAAAACAATTTTTGTTAATTTTTTGTATAAATTAAAATATTTTTCTATGTGCATAATATTTGTTATTTGTAATAGGTAAACTGAATATGAATCCTTAAACATGTCGTGAACATTTAATCCGATGTTGTCCTTTTTTAGAAGGTATACTATAAAATTTCTTCTTTATAATGTGTGATTAAAATGTTCATAAGAAATCATTCTTGAACAAAACTGTATTTATATTCAGCGAGTTTAAATGTTTTAGATATTTTAGCAGTATTCTAGTGTCAAACACACACAATCTAAAATTAAAAGGAAAATACTCTAGATTCGCTGAAAACTTCTAGTTTTCAATGATAATCTAATGCAAGAAATGCTTTGTACTCAAAATACTGATTACATTTCAAAATATTTACAATGAAGTATAAATTAGTATATTGTTTTCAGTGTATTTAATTAAATATCTAAAGAAATTATTTTATTTTGAACTCTACTGACCTTAATAAATATAGCTGTATTATGTCATAAATATACCATATTTTTCTGCTTATGAAAGCTCTAAAAGCTTTTATAAGTAATTTTTTTTAGCTTTATACAGAGAAAACTAAATACATGTTCAATACCCCTTTAATTACGCAATAAGAGGTGAAAAAGAATATACTCAATTTGGCTTCGCCTCTGGTACGAATTGACGATTCTAGTTTCTCAAGTCAAATAAAATAAAAACTAATTACAGCTGCTTAGTTTAATTTTAATATCTCTACGGAATTTTATCACCAGATTTAACATTTATTATCGAAGAATAATGTATCGTTTGTTTTAATTTTAGATACAAATATTGATTTATTTCTGAATCATTTATTTGGATTTCTTTTCTTGTTAGCATTCGGTATATTTTTATACGTAAGAAGGAATTTAAAAGTATTTAAAAAAAAGAAAAACAGTTGCTGCGTTCTAGACTAAATATAAACATGTAGTGAGTATCTTTAGGGAAATACATTTGTTTATTTAAGATAATACACTTAAAATATATAATTTATGTGGAAAAAAATTAGAGTTTGCTTAGTAAATAAATGTTACAGTTCACTAAAGTTTAATTTTGTACTGAGTGTTATATATACATTAAATACTTTTGTATTGGAAAGTACTATCAAGTATCGTTTCGTAAACAAAAAATAAGCAAGTTATATTCGTTTCCAACTCTGTCTTACTATCGATTTCCGATACGAAGGATCCATTTTTGTTTCTATTTTTTTTAAAGCAGAAATTTTAGTCTTGTATTGCATCCAATTATTTCTTCTCAGAAAGGATTAGAATATTTCTCAGTCCTTTATCCCAAAGTCAGACGATTATTCTGAATAAACTTCGCATTCGAAATATGAAAATGGATACTTTCTTTATAGTTGTGTTCCCAATGGGATGTGGATGCAATCGAACAAGGAAGAAAAGCATTTCTTCAAAGAATATTTCTAGAATGTCTTTGGTGCCGGATGAATTGAGAAAAACTGGTTTATATTTGTTTGGTTTGCTTTTTACGTATATAATCATCATGTTAAACAGTAAAAGCATATACATTTGAATACTTAGAAGTCATCCGTAGAATACAAGGTGTACCTATTCAATAACGAGACTGAAGATGTAAAACATTTTATTTTGATATCATGCATATTTACTTATTCCATCTTCAATATACATCCCTCCTCTATCCCTACAACATTCCATGAGAATTTTCTATTGTTCGTAACAGAGCTGGAAGACTTCTTCTGTCAACTTCTTCAGGACGCGTGCCGCTTTCTCTTTCAAAGCTTCAACGGAATCAAATCTTGTTCTTCTTAATGCAGATTTTACCATAGGAAATAGATAGAAATCTCATGCATCCGGTGAATAAAGTGGGTGATCTAATCATTGGATGCTGTACTGGGCTAGAAACCTCTTGATAGACAATGTGAAGGTAGTCAGAGAATTGTCTTGGTGGATAAATTTGCCTTACGGATTCCTTGTTTATTCCTACAGTCTCAGCAATCGCGCGAATACTTAAACGACACTCAGATCAAACCAGATTGCCTATTTTTTCGATGTTATCATCCTTTTTTGACGATGGAAAGGTGACCAGTGTATGAAATATCTTAAACATTTTCTCGGCTATCTCTTGAAAATTCATAAACCACTGAAAAACAGGAGAACGTAACTAACATTAATTGTCATTCACTTCTTTCAATGAATTATAAGTTACAGTATCGTGTATTTCAATTATTATGTGACATTTGACAAATATTCATAGCTCACTTATAATTTTTCCTGCTAAACAAAATGTAACTCTAATGCGAACAAAGGTTACTGGTATACGTATTTGTGTACAGAGAAGTACTGCATTTGAAAGAGAAGTCTTCACGCTGAGCAGCTGATGGACCGTGGCTTTTGGCGCAAGCGCAATTGATCTGTAAAAAGTATCGTCTCGTTACTTAATAGTCACACCTCGTATATGCAGCGGACTTATTAATTATGAACCTAGGTTAATTGACCACGGCGATACCCGTTCAGACAATCCACAGCAACAATTCTCAAAGAAAGAGCGCACTTCTAGGAAGGTGTGGTAACACTAGATTGGGCAAGAGCGTATTGAAACGAAAATGCTTTTAAAAATTGATTAATTTATTGAAAGGAAATCAAAGCAAAACACATTCATACAAAATATACTGATGTAATACATTTATAAAAACGATTGTATCAGTACTGCCCACAATGCATTTAATATATATAATTAACTTATCAATAGTAAATTAAAAACAAATTTAATAATTAATACCACTCCTATGAGCCCGTCTTATACAGCAAAGAATTTTGAGAGATAGTTTAATATTTGAAATATTTCGTCAAGGTCATGTAAGCGTTCCAGAATATTCCAGACAAATCAGAACTTCTCTCGTGGCCACGAGCATGTCCTATATAGAGGACATAATACAGAGAGCAACACAGAAACTCGGATTCTTGTTTTCTCAATGCAGCGGACTCCCTTGGGCAGCCAAATAACAATAAATTTGCTTTCTGTTGCAATTTGTAAGGTTAGTAATTATGGTCATAATTAAGATGGCCAATCGTTCTCCTTTAGGTAGGACAGCCCTTCTTTTGTATGTTTTGTCTTTCTCAACAAGTGTTCTCCATCCTGTCTACAGTTTCGATAATTTAAAACTAATCTATTAATCTCTGTATTCAGAGATGTAGAGCCAAAGTGTAACGCAAAAGTTGAACACAAAAAACTTTTAGGATATTCACAAGTTAGAGGGATATAACTTTTGATAGTCAACTGACGCCCCAACGCGTCACCGACATATAAAAAAATGACAATTTGACACCCCATCACGTGGGTGGCGATGATTGGCGAGGTTACAACATTTTTTGTCCCATAATATTTATAAAACATACCTTTAACGCCTTATTTGTTTTTATAACTCTATTCTTTAATTGCATTTAGAAATTAATCTTATCCAAATCAAATCCTCCGTGACAAGAAATATCCCTGTTAAGCTGTCACTAACTATCGAAGTGACTAAGATAAGTGGGGAAAGAGAAAAGATTTATGGAGCAGATTGCTTTCGAAAAGCCAACACACACACTTGCCGACTTTGAAGGAAAGAGAATTGTTTGTCTGGAAATATCGAACTGCTATTTAAGGCTATTTGAATTCAATTGACTTCGGAGAAATTCATTAATCATTTAGAGAATGGGGTTTCGAACTGAGCATTTCTCTTAATTCTAAAAGAATTGAAAGCGTACAATTTACTCTAAACGATAATAATAATTTATGGACTCAGACTAAATAGGGAAAGGAGAGAAATAAAAACTTAATATGTTTTTCACCGCTTTAAATTATCTTGAGAAAACATTTATTTTAGAGCATAATACATTTTTTTAGCCACCCAACGGTCTATAGTTTTAGGTAGGCTATAAATTGTTGTCCCGGACCACTTCTTGTATGTAACAACTTTCAATATTTTTTTAATATCTAAATTAGATTTTTTATAACCAAGCTCATTTTCCTGATTTTACGGTTTCATCTCACAGACATAGAGTAAAATTTTTCTGTATTTCTTAAAAATTATATTTAATGTTATGTATTAACTAAAATCTAATGTTATATATAAACGCTTGGTAATTTTCACTATTAATTAGGATATTATTCAAATATTTTAATTTTACTGTTCTATCCAGAGGTTTAATGTTATATTTTTCTATAATCTCTTATATTCAATTTGACAATTTACCATTTCCTTTCATTTTAAGTACATTTTTCTTAAAAAAATATTCAGTTTAATAATTAACCGTTTCTTTTTAATTTAATTGCAATTAGATTGAAATATATCCAGTTTAACAATTCATCGTTTGCTTTAATTTTAACTGCATGTAGCTCAGATTATATTCAATTATATGCAATATCAAGAACATATAACGAAAATTATATTCAATTATACATAATTAGCCACCTAAGGGGTTATTGTTTTAGGAAGATCACTGTCGGCGAACCAGATCACTTTTCAATTTTTTATCGTTTGCTTCAATTTTAATTACATTTAGCTTAACTATATTCAATTTAATAATTTATCGCTTACTTTAGTTTTAATAACTGAAAAATTTGTTATTGTCCATTGCTTTAATTCTTATTAGTTGAATGTAACAGTCAATTAAAGATGGTGTATAAGTTATTGTACAACAATATGTTAAAAAAAAAAACATGTTCAATTTTGATACAGTTTACTAGAACTAACAATTTACACATTTTAATTTAACGAAGTTTATTTTTTTTCCTATCATTTTACTTGTAACGTAGTTCGGATGCGTAGCTCCCTTCAAGGAACTTTTTGGAATTTTATGATACTTTTCTCATTAGAAAAGCTTTTCTTCTGAATGAATCGTGATTTGTGTAAATTAGCTCTACTATGCTGAAGTATAGTGAATAAGAATGACTTGATAACGAAATAATGGTTTTTAAGCAAGGAAAAGTTTAAAGTAGGCAGAAAGAGAAATTTAGCGTTCGCAATCAGAAGAATATATGATTGTTGTTGTGACTGAATTTGGATTCTTTCCTGACTTGGACCTACTTTAAAACTATTTAAGATAAGTAACTTTTCTTGTAATGTTTGTTGTGGATATTTGAAGGCTTTTCTTCAGTATTCATAACAGTTTCTTATCTGCGCTATTTTTATACATTGAATAAAAATCGGGTTTATTTTCAGTATTCACTCTTTCCTGTATAAAATTTTACTGAATTGTGATAATTCAAAGCCTGAAATGAATTAAAATGTTGTAAGATTTTTAACAATCATTGCATTTTAAAGGTTTCTCCATTGTTTCCTCAGAATTATATTTTGAAATTGTTTCGGGGTTGCTCTATAGTTTTAATGTAATAGAAATTTGATCTATTACTTCGTTAAAATATTAATAGCAATTGGAATTTTTTTGTGAAAAAAAAAGCGAATTTATTAATGTCTAAATAAAATCCACTGAATGCAAATTTCAGCAATTTTACTAAAAACACGTGTATGGAACATTTCCACAACTAAGAATTTATTTCAAATTCCTAACTGTTTTGGAACTGTAACACTATTATATGAGCTTCATCTTACCACTAATACAAAGAAACAAATATATTTTTTTTAAAAAAAATGACGAGCTGAAAACTTCGGAGCACTGTTCACTGTTGCCACGAAGATCTACAATAACGTTTGAAATACTATAATAATAATTTACAATAAATAAAAACCAACGCATGTGATCGCTTGTATAAAAGTATTATGCAAACAAATACACTTTTTAAAATCAAAATAAAGTTATACCGTCTGCTTAAACACGAAACAAAGGAAAATAAGGTTCAAATCACTCACAAAGCCACACTTGGTGGCAAGATATTTTTTACCCCATTTTCTCTTAAATTAGAAAGAATACTAAGATTTTTACTGTAACTTTAGACTTTTATTCGGAATTTGTATCTGATGTGTTATCGCTTATAATTATTTGTAGCCGGAATTTGTATACATATATATACTGAAGTTGTAGAAAAAAAGTTTACCTTAATGATATTGTAATTTTTGTTAGCTTAATGTGTGTCTTTAAATTGTATTGTGAATATTCGTGATGGAAGTTAAAAATATTTATTATTTATTATTAGATTTATTATTTATTATTTTTCGTAGTTTCTATTCTCACATGCTCATTTGTTGTTCAGAAATTTTAAAATTATTTTTAAAATTAGATAGCGTATTTCCTTTTAAGTTAAATGTTCGTGTTCCATGAAATTAATTTTGGAAATACATATCAAACTATGATAATATTGATTAATACAAGAAACATTAAGTGGCAAAAATTAGAAAATGGAAAAGCAAATTTATTCCTTAAATTTGCATTTTAGAAATTGATTTGTTTCAGATGATTTAATTAGTTATGACTCATATTCTTGAACTTCCAATGATCATAAAGTGTCTTCTAAAACAAAAACAAAAAATTCAACAGGCATGAACGTTGTATGAAACGCGGAAACATAAGTATCCGGAAGAGAACTCTTGTAAAAACACCTGTAACTATATCCTTATCAGTCACTCGAGAGTTGTAGCCTATATTTGTTCAACACATGCTTCTGTCAAGAGAATGCGTTCGTATATTATTTAAAAGGTGAAAAAGATCACGCTTATCAGACACACTGAATTTTCTTTTACTTTATAGAAAATATTCTGAAACGAATAAAAACTTAGCTATGTGGAAGAAGTCGTCTGTTTTTATTTACTACATTGAAGATGTGCTAGTGCCATGAGATAATAATTTCATAATATAAGATAATCTAAATACCAGAAATAAATGGATCTTAGTCCTTCAAATTTAATATTTTAACGAAAGACTGGAGCGTGCAGAAAGATATTGTGGGCTAGATGTTGGAAGAAATTTGTCCAACAAATATATATCTTTTTTAAGATATAAGCGAAAAGTATTTTTATTTTAAGATAAAAGTTTAAATATATTTTAAGTTTGAGTCATAAACAAATGATATATTTTTTATTTTAAGGTATGAAATAAAATATATTTTTTATTTTAAGATATGAAATAAAATATATTATTTTCTTCAAATATGCAAATATATATTTTCTTTCTTCTTTAAATATATAAAATATTTTTATGTTAAGTTATAGAGTAAACAATGATGTATTTTGCTTTAAGATATAAAACAATATTTTATCCTAAGATACAAATAAAACCAATATATATATATTTATTAAACTGTTAGCTCTAAAACGAAAGATAATTTTTATAACAAGAAGTATAACAAAACTATATTTTACTTTAAAAAACAGAACCAAATTATTATTTTATCTTTTACCATAGAACAAAAGATACTTTTATCTTAAGATATATGTCTTAAAATATATTAAGATTTTAAGATGTCTTTTATATATATGTATACAATTATCATGTCTTATTTTTAATTTAATTTTATCATTTAAATGCTGTTATCTCAAAATTTACTATTTAGATTTAGTTATGAATAGTTTGAATGATCATAGTTTGATTGATGGGATTCCGCTATTTTGATTTTGTTTTGCATTTTTTGATATCTTTATTGATTATTTACATCTTTTAGGGTTTCTTCTTCTAAATTTATGACTTTATAAGCTTTTATAAATGTAATCTTAGTTTCATATTCCAAGTAAGATATGTTAGTCTTTGGCTTTTGATTCGTTATTTTTAGTGATTAGCTTAAGTACTTTCGAAATGCTTTAATATTGTTTTTCTTGTAATATTGTAAGAAGATGGTCTGGTGTTTCCCTACAAGCCGTTTTTTTACGCATTTTGCATGCAATTTAAGTATTTTTATGACTTGAAATAAAGCATTCATGAGTATTGAATATGAGTAAACATTTTATCTAAATTTAATTTGTTTATGTTAGGTAAATTTCTAATTTTGATTTCGCTTTTTTGCATTCTTGCATGTAATATAAATCACGAGGAGTGTTACATATGAAAAAAATTTGATTTTTTCTAGAGTTTTTCTTAATATTCGCTTTTATTTTGTAGCATTTGATTTGTAAAAATTATTTTTTTGTGAAATCTTAAGTTTTTCATTAAATTTAATTTTTGGAGTCTGGTTTTCAATATTTGAATTTTTTTTATTTTTGTGATGAAAACCATTTTGTAATAATATAAATTTATGATCGGGATAGGTAGGCGTATAATTCTAGAATAAACCAGCTTAATAATCTAAAGTCTGCAGCAATGTTCATTAAATTATTCTCTATTTTTCTCTATTCAAAAAGATTGGGTTTCTTAAATGTTTCGAATTTTTTTGAACATTTTGCTAAAAAATATATTCCGATGAAAAGTTTCTAATAGTTTGATTTTGTTATAGAAAACACATATATTATTAAGTAGAATTTCATTTATTAAGTGTACTACGTTTGTGTTTAAAGCAAATCCTTGCAAAAACATGATAACGTTTATACAAAAGAGCATCTAATACTGAATGAGAATGTCAATAATTTTCTTTGGTAAAAAATAATATTTTAAAATGAATTCGATAAATTTTAAAAACAGTGAGAGATATTTTGTTTTACATTCTATACATTAGTCATCGTCTATTTACATGAATTCCGAAACATGAAAAATGTACAACAAAATAAATTTAAAAAAAATGAATGAAATAGCTAACTTTTGATGTATGAATATTAATGTACGTAGTCGTGATATATAAGTTTTTCTTCAAAATATATTTTTAAAAATGTTCGTAGTCTGTCCATTAAATTAGCGAACTAATACCATAAGATAGCCTTGCGAACTGATACCATATAATAGATATGCCAATTTCATGTTTTCCTCAAAATTTTGCAAATCCATAAATTTTATCTTTCGGACAAAATGCCATCCTGTTTCTTGTTATAACGATAGCTTCCGGTGTTCCTCCCTTTTTCTGTGGATTATGTACCATTTTCACTTGTTTCCCTTTGTTTTAATTTCTTCTTGTTATATATAACATTTTCAAGTTTTTTTGTCGTTCAGACAAAACTCCATCTAGTTTCCTGTGTAATGGCTTAGAGTTGAAAAAAATCAGGCGTTGGGCGCTCTCTTGGTCGCATTCTTAAAATAGTGTCAATCAGGATGTTAAAATAGGATTTTATATAAGTGGATTACGTGAGGCGTCTCGTTATCACGTTGAAGAATCATTTTTTTTTTTTGTTTTTGACCAAAACATAATTTTTATGAGCTATTGCTTAATTTTCTTGAGTTTTTCACAATAAACAGTCCCTGAAATGATATAATCAGATCCAAGCAATTCATAGTACGTGATTCTAGAAAATTCCCACCACACACAAACAAAGACCTTCTTTATTGTTAGTCGAGGTGTCAGAACAGGTACTTATCTAGAAGGAAGTTATTGTCTCTTATACAGGAATATTGTATTGAACATTTTCCTTTGCGATGAAGATGATTCTGAACTGTAGACTATGGACAGCCAATCTTCAATAATAATTCATGAATTGTTTGACGAGGATCAGAATCCACCATCAAATTCAGGATATCATCATCTAATTTGGGGGTCGTCCTTTTATGGGGCAACTTTGAGATTCCTATTTCCCTTTTTAAACATTTTAAACCATCTGTGACACTTATTTAGTTTTAGAATATCCCCGTAAGTATCAGTAATTTTTTCAGTGCTTCTTTTGTCTCCATTCCTTGATTGAACAAAAATAGCATGCAGTGACGTTTATATGATTCTTCTATTGTTGAGATTGATATCTTTCCTCTTTCGTAGAACAAAAAAAAATTTAACTGGAAATATAAAATTTATAACAAGTTTGAACGCAGTAACGAAATTTCAGTGTTTGCGGGAACGTGTTTTAACACAAACTAATCGTGAAAGATTTCATTGAAGAAATTTTGATTACTTTTCAGTCCCACTAATACTTTCTATTACATACTCTTTATAACAAAAAAAAATGACGTACCAAAAATAAGTTGTCCGATGGAGACAAAAATTGATGGATAGCAAAATTATGTACAGAATAAAAAATGATTAAAATTTCAGAAAAACTGAATGATTTAATTCAGAGTTAGATAGTTATAAAGTAACGAGCCCAATAAGGTGTTGACCCAACTCTAGCCAAGATGCAAGCTGCCAGTAGAAATGGCACAGAGTGATAAACCTCCCTGATGGTCTCCTGTGGTATTCCTTGCCAAATTTGCTCCAATTGTCAGGATAGGTCAATTTCTGGTAGATGCAATTGCACTCCCATTATATCAAGGACATGCTCGAATGGAGAGAGATATGTCTGGCCGAGGAAGTGTTTGATAAGCTATAAGATAGTTCATAACAACATGTGTGTCGTATGTGGTCTGGAATTATCTTGCAAAAATTAAGCTCAGGGTACTGCAAAGAAAACTGTAGCGAAACAGATCTCAGAATATCATCGAAGAACCACTGTGTTGTAAGTGTGCCTCTAATGATGACCAAAGGGGTCTGGCTATCAAGGGAAATGGCACCCTTGACCATAACTCTTGTTTGAGGGTCAATGTGGCGTGAATAGTGAAAGAAGGATCGGTACGCTGCCCTGGGCGTCTCCAGATACGTCTTCGATGATCATCAGAACACATTTAGTAGCGGGATTCGTCGTAAAACACTATACGTCCGAAGTCAGCATCATTCCAACCGGATAGAGCCAAGTACCTTTGTAATCTGGTTCGACAGTGTGCAGGCGTGAGTGGCAGGTGGTGTAGCAGTCGGTACGAGCGTAGATTTCGTTCTACCAGCCGTTTGTGAAGAGTCATGGTGGAGACACGTGTGCGGATCGCACGTCTGATGATTGATAACGATGAATCAGGCGCTGTGAAAGCTGATCTGACAATCACTCTGTCTTCCTGATCTGCTAGGTCAACCGCTAACATTATAACGCCGAAATCTGTCATTGTCCACCCATTCTGGCCAGCATCTTCTAATATCCGCATCACTTCGATCCATATCACAAGCGATTCTTCGTTTTGCCCTACCTGCCTCTTTCGATCCAATGATACGACCTCTTTTAAACTTTGACATTTGCTTGTAATGAGCTCGAATCCTGTCGTTCGGCCTTTTTTTTCAGTCGTTGAAAGGTATCCTAAATCGCAATGCAACAGAAAATTTCACCATCAGATTGAGAATCGCTTCTTATGTAGACCTGATGAGTGCGTATTTCCGATGTGCTGTAGCTCTTTTTATTCATTCATTGGACATCAAATTTTAATCTTTTGCATACAAAATTTCATTACAACCGGGCATGTCTTTCTTGGTGTGTCTTTTTTTTTGTTATAGAGTGTAAAATAATGCGGAAATGTGTATAAAGATGCTCTTAAAGAAATTTCAATGCTGATCTTCATCCCTTGCAGAATTCCCAATCTTTATTCAAAACTTGAGTTGTATTGTTCTCTTAATGAATTCCTATTTATTTTGTCGAAAATATAAAAAAAAATATCCAGCTGTACACTTTTACGCTCATTCTCATTGTGGATCTGAATGCCACTTATAGATTTCTTTGGTAGGATACAATTCACTCAAGATGGTTTGTTACGTTTTATTAGTCTAACTAGAAACAACACGTGGACTGCTATTATCAACGAGCATTTTAATTTCGATCCTCGGTCAATTGATGAGAACGACATCTAAACTGGCACCCCAATTTTCTTACTTCCACACCATGCCAATTGGAGGACTTTTGCCTTCGACAGATATAACATGCATCAGTTAACTTACGCATGATACTTAAGATCATTTACGTACTGAGGTTCCCAAATTCGGTACTTATGATCTGATCTATCGACACTCACTAAACAATCAGTTAATAAATAGCCAGATAGACTAATATTCAATCTATTTTTAATATTGAATAAGAATAATACTAAATAAACAGTCCTCTAATAAAGTTTCACTGAATAATCTACTTCTCTCAAAAATCACAAAAGTGAATCCAAGTGATGAATAATGTTTATTCTCCATATCCAAGTATACTACCAACTGTCACAAGAACACTTAATTTTCTGACACCAATGACATTTGCACTTTAAGTACGCTAACTTACTAAATACTCTCAGCATTTAAGCACGTCCAAGCTCTACCTGAACAAAATAAACAATTTTTTATTTACGACTTTCTTATATATATATATCATTGTTAACATGCATAAATCGCATTTTATTTCGAAGTCGAGGTTCTCAAATCAAATAACGTAATTGAAACGCCCTCAAGTTCAATGGGGTATTATTGATTTCAGTTATATATATGAAAATGCTTTAGCAATTTTATATTTTATTTCTTTTAGAATAATAGTTGATGCAAATTGGTTTATCTGACAACACATGAGTTTATTTTAAGCACTTTCAAGATACCAGTAGTGAGAACATTGAAAATAATTTTTAAATGAGAAATTCTTTCTACATAAATGTCCTCCTACTACATCTATAAACATTGTCTCATACATAGCTTTTGTTAAATTGTTAAAATACGCTTACTTTTTTGAAACTTTCTGCGCAATGCCTAATAAAAAGTCCATTTTACAAGAATTGAATCCAAATTAATAATAACATAAGTATTTTGCTTTCCATTTTTTTTTAAAAAAATTAAAAACTATTTCATAAGGTTTTTTTTCTTAGATTGAGCATTTTAAATATTGAATTATTTAATAACTTGTACTAGATATCTACATATCCTGTCAAATAAAACTTAACAGTTATTTTTATATGAAAATATATAGTAACTTGATAAAATATGTAATTTAAAACCCAAAATCAAATTTGTAAGTAAATTTTCTTTCCAAACCAGTTATCTTTTGACATTCCAATAAATATTGTTTTTCCAATATTTTAAAGATCTCATTATTTCACGTGTAAGTACAGAAAAGAAACAATGAAGAATTCCGGTAAAAAATCGGTCTTAACAATAATTGAAATGTACTATTTGCCAACTTAACTGACATTTAAACTATTTACCTTAACATTGATTGAAGTTGAACTTTTTTCACTTTAAGTACTTTTTATTAAATAACATATATTTTATCCGACTAAAAGGACTTTTACTTTGTGAAAGGCCTTAATTTGATTGAATGTGATAACGTGACAAGACCATAAAACAATTTTGTTACATCAAACGCTTCAAAACTAATTGTTTTATTTGTAGGCTATAATTCAAAAATAAACTTAATGTGTAGACCTAGAAACAAAACTAATTTCTTTTACTCAGAAGCATTTTTTGAAAGCAATAAGTTGGGTTGAAAATGTGTTGTAAATGTAATATTATTAGTTAACTTCAACTGTAGGGCTCTTCTGAACGTAAGTATAAAGTGTATTTTAGCTCTAGCTGTATTATTTAGTGAGTTATTCAAATTTTCTTTAACGCTATACCAAATCCTTTCCATGTTATTGATTTTCACAATTTTAAACTTTTTCTCAGTACTTTTTTCCCATGATGAGACATGTATTTTTTACAGAAAGGTGCTTTTTTGTAATGAATGTAAAGTTTTGATACTTTTCTGGTTAATCCTCATAATATAACCATATTTCTGAACTTGAAGAAGGATTTAATAAATCATTTTTTAAATCTACAAAATTAGACGCAATCGATTTATACCTCTTTTCTTATTGTCAATAAAAATACTGTAAAATAATATATAACACATATACAATCAAACCTATGTATACAACTGTGAGAAACATTTCTAATAAATTGAGAAAAGAAGTGGTTAAACATTTTTAAAAAAATGTTGTTTCAGTAGTAGCATTTTAAAGTATTAAAATATGTTTCGAAAAATAATAGGTCTCAAATAATTATTTGTTAGATGCAATTATTTGTTAGAAAATGCAATTTACTTTATTCCGAAATACATATTGAGTGTTCAAATAGGGTGATTGAGTATTTAGTGTTCAAATACATATAACATATTGAGTGTTCAAATACATACAACACATTGAGTTTTCAAATACATATAACACATTGAGTGTTCAAATAAATACAATACAAATTGAGTGTTCAAATAAATACAATACATATTGAGTGTTGAAATAAATACAATACAAATTGAGTGTTCAAATAAATACAATACATATTGAGTGTTGAAATAAATACAATACATATTGATTGTTGAAATAAATATCTAATTTTAAAAATTATTCACAAAGGATTGTGTTCTCCTTAAAGTTATATTTTCTAATATTGTATGAGGCTGGTATGGCTGTCGCGCGAGGTTATTTCCTTCTAAATGAAAACTTACTTTCTTGCGACTGTTTTGTAAAGCAATAAGAAAGGTGATCTCCTGATTCATAAGTAACGACAAGTTCTGTGGTCAAACTATTTTATTAAAAGAATAGATGTTTCGTCTAAAGAAACTAGATTCCATTCTGAGCTTCAGAAAAATTTCTTGACAAAAATACTAAGTAGAATAAAACATATAATGGAACTAAAAAAATTTAAATAAATACTATAAAAGCACTGTTATCACTTGACTGCTCCGTTATTATTTGCATATTCTTAAAGCATTGTTAAAATATTAAGAAACACTTTTTTAATGATTAATTATTTTTAACCAAACTTTTGTTTATCATTGTCACATAATAACTTAATGTTAAATAATAACACAATTTAGAAATAATAAAATTTTATTTTTCAGCAAGACTGAAAAATCAATGTTTTTTACATCAATATAGTGAAATTACTAAAATTCAAATACCAAATTATTAACCAAAATTCAATTGGAGAAGATATTAACAAATAAACAACAGCATAAGAAGTTCTAAAACCTACACTTCTCCTATGTATCGCTTAATAAATTTCACAAGGACGTTTGGACATGTAATTTCTATTCCATAAAAAGAATTTAAAACAATTTAGACAAAAAAAAAACTAAATATTTAAAGAAAAGTAATTAAAAACCAAATTAATATTTATGCAAACAAAATACAAATTTACTTAAATAGTTAAGCAATTTGAAATTTAAAACCCTAAAATCCAATAATTAAAAGCAAACTATAAATGAACCAAACAATTTAAGTCAATATAAAGTGATAGGAAAGCAAACTTTTGAAAAATGGACATATGTAAGAGAGAGAGATTATATTCTAATTCTAATTTAATTTATACATAATTTTTTTTATTTAGCAAATATTCATACTTTCAAAATACTAATCAATTAATAGTATATTTTAGATTTAATGTAATAACTTTGTCATATCAATTCCATGTTTTATGAAATGCAGTCTTCGAACAAAATTTATATTTGTTATAATAAGAAAAAGAATTTTAATACAAAGTATAAAAAATCATTATAAACTTTAAAAATTCTTAATTTTTTTCAAAATAAAAACTAGTTTCTCATTTAAATTTCAGGAAGTATATAAAGTAATAATTCACAACATTATAATTATTACCGTTATTTTGACTTTAATATATATATATGTATATACATACATACATACACACACAGACAGATATATATATATATATATATATATATATTATATATATATATAACAATATATACATACACTTACATATATGTAAATATGTATGTGTATGTGTAAGTATTCTTGTTTTTCTACATATATATGAGTACGTTCAAGTGGTTATCAAAATAACAGAAACATCTATCAATATGAATAATGTTTATAAAAAGGTTTCATATTAATTTCCTAAAATTTTCGCCATCCAACTTTATTATTTAAAAATTGTAGATATATTTTATTACTGTCTATAAGTTATTATGAAGTTCAAGTTTATCTTGTTTTTTCTTAGTCGTGCAAGATATCGGGTCTTATAGAATTTCAGAGAGAGAAACTGTCGGAGCTCTCCTTTTAAGTGCATCTGTAACCACAACTGCTAACATTTTGGGGATCTCTTGAATTACAGAATCTAATGTCATGACATCATACCACACACAATGAAAAACAGCATCAGCCAGATTCATTTAAGGCAAAAGCGAAAGCTGAATATGAGAGGGATAGTACAGTTGACTATTGAAGTAAATTGAGGCAATAAAACAGAAAACAACTGCAGCCAAAGTGAATGAAAAAACCAAATAATAAGAACTGCAGATTCCTGCAACTACGATTACCGCTGAAAGAGGGCTGAACAAAGAACAAATATACGTCAGAGTAACTATTCCAAAGTGAATCGTCACAGATGTTAATTCAAAATGTCGTCTCGAATGGTGTCACGAACATAAGGACGAGTCAAAAGATGCATAGAAGAACATAATATGTTCAAATGAATCAACTTTTCCAGTGTTTTGCACAACTGGACGTGTTTACATCTGGAGCACCTCGGCTCAAGAATATCGACCAGATTGCCTTGTTCCAACAGCGAAGCATAGATGTACAGTGGTACCTCGACATACGAGTGCCCCAACATACGAGTTTTTCGAGATACGAGCCGGCGAGCGAGTGATTTTTTGCTTTGAGTTACGAGCGAAATTCGAGATACGAGTTCGGTTTAGCAGGTCGGCCGGTAGTAGCACGCGGTCGCGCCCATCACGATCAGTGAATCAGTTAGCTGCGTGCTTCCGCTGTGATAAGTTGTGTAGTTGTGTTCGCGTTTTGTGTTGCGTTTACATTTACATTTACAGTTGTTGTTCATTTTAAGAAGCTATACACCAAGCATCTGTTTCGGCGCTGCTTTGAAGTGACGGCGACCACAAACCTCACCCTTCGAGAGTTCTGGAAGGACCACTTTAATATCGCGATTTGCCTAAAAATTATCGATCAGGCCTGGCTGGGTATTACAACGAGGACCTTGACCTCTGCATGGAAAAAGCTGTGGCCTGAAGCTGTAGCTGAAAGGATCTACGAAGAATTGGAACCCGGTATGTCAGTAGAGGAGGAGATTGTGTCTCTGGGGAAATCCATGGGTCTAGTGGTGGAAGAGAGAGACGTGAACAAGCTCGTCGAGGAGCACACCCAGGAACTGACGACTGAGGAGATACAAGAGTTACAGTCACAGCAGCATACGGAGGTTATGCAAGAAATTGGTTTCGAGAAGTCAGAGGAGGAGGTTATTTCTACAAGTGAGATAAAGGAGATCTTAGGAATGTGGGAGAGAGTTTCACAGTTCGTGGAAAAGAAACACCCAGAAAAAGTTACAACAGGTTGTGCATCTGATCTTTTTAATGACACTTGCCTAACTCATTTCCGGAACATTCTGAGAGGGAGGAAGAAACAAACCTCCTTGAGCATGTTTTTTTCTAAACGGCCTACAAGTGAAAGCGAGAAAAATGTAGCAAAAAAGGCAAAGACCAGTGAGGATATCTAATTTATTTCTTTACATTCTCTTTTTTGTTTTTTTATAATAAATATTTGTCATTTATAAATACGTTTTTATTATTCAAAACCACGTAACAAAAATAACTGGGGTGACATTTTGGGGGTTGGAACGGATTAATGGTAGTTCAATTGTTTTGTATGGGGAAATTTGCTTCGAGATACGAGTAATTCAAGATACGAGCAAGGTTTCGGAACGAATTAAACTCGTATGTCGAGGTACCACTGTAGCTCTATCTTGATTTGGGCAGAGATCTCTTGGTTTGCCGTTCAACACTTCTTAACCCTAGAAGACAAGTAACTGTAATGAAGTAAGGGGGTTTATTAGCCAACCAAATGAATACTATGCTTCAAACATTCCCCCCCATCAATCAATGTCGTATTCTAGGATAATAATTGTCTAATACATATAGCAAGGTCTGTTCAGACATAATTTGATGAACATAAATAGGAAGTCTATCCTCTCCTGGCCGTCTCAACCCTTAGATTGATTTAATCATATTGAACCAACATAGTCCACCTTAAAAATTAGAGATCAAAGACATTCTTCTTAAAAATTCTTTTTTCTTATCAGTTTTTGATATTTTCATGAATTATTTTACAATAGTCTATAAATACGACAATTGATTTGTACAATATTCCCAGATGTATTCAGTCCTCTATACATGCCACAGGTGGCCTTACTCTTATTAATAAAGATTATTTCGTATTCTTTTGTAATGTTTATATTATTCTGATAACAACTTGTAAATTACACACAAACATATATATATATATATACGTATGTATTGGTGTGTGAGTATATATATATATTATACCATTATATTATGAAAGGAAAGAGACATTTACAGAAATTTCGTCTGTCCTTAAGAAATACTTTTGTAATGATTCCCCAACTGAGATACGAATTTGGCGACATTAAGGACTGAATGAAACTTCTCCAAAATGCTGAAATCATGGCAGAATATAATGATGTAAGAAAATGTATTGATTTTTCAAAGTTTTAACTGTGACGTCACACTTAGCTGCAACAGCTTTAATTACGACGATATCTTTAGACGGAGTATTCTGTGTTTCAGGCCTGCCTTTCAAGTGCAAAGTAAGAAATTGGAGATTTACCCCTAGTTCAAACTATTATGCTGCATATCTGAACTTTATTGAAAGTACGGTGAAAGCATGTGCGGCTTTGTATCTGTGTCCTAACCTGTACAAGTTCTGTTTTCCTCATTACGCTATTAATTTCTCCAAATGTTACTCTCTATATTCACTTGTCCTAAATAATTATGAATAAATCGTCATTTAATATTATTCTCCAACTGCTTTCACTCGTGCACCCGCACGAGATCGAGAATACGTTAAAAAAAATTCAAATTATGTTGATAAATATAATCAATATTAATAAATAGAATTGACAAATAAACAAGAGTACCTTGAACTAAATGAAAATGATTTATTTTTGTTTAATATTGAATTGTTAAAATTAAAACAATAAAAATATAAATTACCTAAATCCAAATTAAATATTATTTCAAATTAAAGTTAATAAATAATTAAAACTAATAATTAAAGTAATAAAATATGTAAATTACAAAAAAGGATAATGATAAATGCACAAAAAAGAGACTTAAAAATAGGAGACAGATATATGAAAATTCAAAATCTTTTACAATCAACACAAAATAGGAAAGAGCATAATTAATACTCTCAATAACTTAGGTCATCAGCGCAAATTATTCTAGTATTAATGATCAAGCTTTTGCTTCAATAATAGCTTGATAAAAAACTAAAAGGTAAGAAGCGAAATCTACAGTTCAAGGAGAAGAATGCATGCAAAGAGAAAAGGGATTCACCAAAGAAAACCAAATATTATATTAATCTAAAACTATAGAAAACAAAAATTCGTAATTATGAAATTCATTGAAGCAAAGAAAGAGAAACATTATAAAAAAAATATAAATAAATGAATAATGAATGGCATAAAATTTAACCTACATCAAAAGGCTTAGGCATACAAACATAATTGCTGATGCCTTGAAATATAACTATATAATCCCTTGAACTGCCATCTATATAAATATGCTTTAATTCAAATTTTTAAAAAAATATTGTAAAACATTGATACCAATATAAAACTAAATAAATTATACAGATTAAAATGCGTATATATATATATATATGTGTGTTTATACAAACTGAAAATTACATAACCATCTGTCTTTGAATATTATTTCTTTCTAAAATGTTATTAAAAAGTTTGATGTGACTTGAGTTATTTAATTCTTTAAATATATTTTACTTCAACTGGGGCCCCTAATGTTTCAATTAAAAGAAATTGAAATTCTCAACAGATGTGCAGCTGTAAAAAATTACAGAGATATTAGAGAATTGTTCTCGAAGAACTAACAAACTGATTTTGAGAAATTGTGTTTCTTTGTTGGAGTATTATGGAAATAATTGTCTCAACTGAAATCTCGATTTTTTCGTCTTTTGCTGAAGTAGAAACACATAATCATTGCCATTCGAAGAAAAGACTTTTTTCTGTTCCAGGGAATTGTTCCCAAACTTTTCTTTTATCGCATTAAGAGAAGCCACATCGGGAGCAAAAAAGAACTATCTTTGACTCTTATTTTCTGGGATTGCAATTAATGGATAGAAAACCTTCTTGGAACAGATTAAGACGTAGATGTTCTTCAGAATTGTTACTATGTCCCTAACGAGTAACCAAAGCATACTAATTATTGAAAGAGAAAGCAGTTCATGAGAAAATAATTATCGCACGTTTTACTGGTTTTTATTAGAATATATTAGACCCAAAGTTATGTTTCAATAGTTTAACATATGTCAATAAATATTTTTATAGCAGTTTGAGCACCAAAGTATGTTCTCTTTTGATCAAGTTAATCCTAATGCATCGCACGTTAACAACGAAAAGTGTGGAAGAAAACTATTTTATTTAATTGTTTATAAATCTCTCTGGCCAAGTTATGACATATGTTATAAGCATAGAATTTACCGTTTAATGTTTTTTTCGAGTCGGGAGTCCAAAGTATGCGGTACATCATTTCCCCCATTAACTAGCATCCCTAGGTCTTATAAATAATGGTAGTTGAATATAAAAATCTAACCCAGTAAAGGAAACGTGACTTGCGTAGGTTCTATTAGAATTATTGATTTACAATGAATAAGTCTGAATTGTCGCACTTATAGTTCGTATAATTTAGATCTGAAATTACTTGGTTTTAGTTTTAGTTTAGTTTTAAGATCATTTAGATTTAGTTTAGTTTTTATTTAAAAAAAAAAAAGCACACTAAAAGCAACACGAGGACTAGTGGCGACGAACCTCATAATTTTGAACCTCGGTCAAGAAACGAGGACGACACTGAGCTGGCATCCCCCTCTCCTAACTTCCACAACACGCCAACGGGAGGACTTTTGGTCCCTACAGATTTAACGTGCATCAGGCCCGGCTACACGGCAACTCCTTAGCGCCAAGGATCGACTTCTCGACTGAACGAAAACCGCCGGCCACGAATCCGAAGCCATGACCACTACGCTACCGCAGCCTGGCGGTAAAGATAATAACCTGAGACGTCTCTCTGTATCAGACTTGCTGCAGTAAAGAGTTTTACGAACAACAAAGAGTGAATGTTCGTACCTTCCTCTATACATTTTCTAAGGACTCAAACTCGACTGGTTTGGTAAGATAAGAACTAAATTATAACATTAAAGTTTTTATCAGGAGTTTTGGGCCTCTTTTCACAGGACAGAGTGAACAACAACAGTCGTAGTGTAACTAAAGTGCAATTTTAAATTAGAAAAGTTAAATTTCGTTTTCTATACATGGAAATCCCCATCACTTATCTTAAATAGAACGGAATTTACAAATCAAAAAAATTTCCCAGCGGCACACACGCAATTTAATCAGAAAAACTGGGAAGCAGCAAAGTTAAGTTTGGTTTACCTGAAACGAAAATATTGAACGTTTACAACATTTGTGAGAAATTACTCTTAAAGGTTTCGAATCATTTACGACACCTTATCCAAATCACAGACCCCCTACACTCTCAACTAAATGTCGAATGATCCATCAAAATCAGTCATGATGTAGATACTCTTTTACAATTTGTTGATCACTTAAGTGCAGTCTCTTTACTGTAAGCAATCCGAGAAACGCTGTCATGCTTTTTTTGCAACGAGTTGAAGGTCCTTGTGGGGTCATCCCTTGCTGAATTCTTTGAAGCGACATCTTCCGTAGATGGAAAAATCCAGTAGAAGGTGATGAAGCAAAATGATGCGGAAAACTTGCCGCTTGCTTTTGCGATCCACCCCCCTCTACAGTAGCCTGGGTGCAGGAAAGATTGATCTGACCAGCGAATGGTTACGATCGTTGACCTTTCGGTCGTTCGTTTAGAAATTAACATCCAAGTACATAAATATAAAAAAAAGTAATATAAATAATTAAAGCCAATTCCTACATAAGTCAACAAAGAAATTTTTTATTTCAGTTACTTTTTATTAAATAATTACAATTAATATAAATATGTATGTACATATGACAGAATCATAATATGAAGTGGGAAAAGAAATTTTTCCCCAGCGTCATCACTGATGGTATTTATTTCTAATTTTACATACTGCTAAATATCTTATACAAGAAAAAAAATTTTCTCCCATATAAAACTAAAATTAATTATTTGAAAATCATATAAAAAATTTTTATGCTTTGACGAGAGTCGATCCGAAAGCACGATGATTCTACGACGACGTTCTACCAACTATGCAACATTCTACCAGAAATACAGTAATTCTAGTGTTAATGGACAGTCAGATGACTAATTTTTCCTTGTCGACATCTGGCATAGATATGGAAGGGCGACCCCATTTTCAACGTCTTCTCGGCCATCTCGAAAACGCTCAAAAACAAAGGCACGCGATAAACATTCATTGCCGTACACTTCTTTCTATAAATTATATGTTTCAGTAACGGATTTTTCAAGTTTCATGTGAAATGTCACAACAATGCGTTGCTCACTTATAATTTTCCTGTGAAACAAAAAATAACCTTAATGCGAACGAAGGCTAAAGCTATACGGATTTGTTTACAGAATCAAAATGGAATTCTTCACGCCTGACCGCTGTAGACCTCTTGCGTTTGGAGCATGCGTAATTCTTCTGTAGCAGCGTCAATCTTGTTATTTAATAGCCACATCTCGAATAATTACATGAATATGGATATAATTTGTGTGATATATTTACATTTAGGTACCATTTTAAAGAAATCTATTACACTATATAGATTCAATTTTTTATGCTTCTATTAAACGTACTTATGTGCAAATAGTCACTCAAATATATATTTTTCTCCTAAATATTATCTAAATTTTAAGAAATAATTTTTATACGAAAAAAGAAAGTTAAAGTTTCCAAATGACGAAATTCTATGTTTTTTGTTTTCAAAGGAATATATGACAATTTTTTATAACAAAATAGTTCAGTATTTTTAGTGTAAGGTTTTATACATGTAGATTGAACTATTTTGTATATTTCTGGAATACATTTTTTTTTCTTGAAAATGGTTCGAAATGCATATATGTCTCGAAAATTACCTCTATATTCAATTAATTCGGAAAAAACTCTTTGACTAAAATTTATTTTTGTAATTATATATAATGATTAAAGTAGCATCATTAGGTACACAAAAAAACCTAATCTCTACAACTAATTTAAACGTTACATGTATGAGTCACATATACAGATATTGAAGGTTAGAAATCGCTTTAGGATTATTTATATATATCGGAATAAAATATCTTTGATGTCATCACTAAATGACTTTCTGTTCATTTTACTATTGTTCGGTAACTTGTTTAATTGTGAATGACAATGAAAACAGATGAAAGTAATATCCGAAGTTATTACTTTTTACATAAATATGAACAGGCGTTACAACCTTTTCATCTGTATCTAAGATTTATTTATGTTAACTAAATTTCTTGCTTAATTAAACTTAAACTTCATATACAAAAGCATATGCAACCACACTAAATTTCATTTTACTACTATTACCCCAGTGATAGTTATATTAAATTATGTAACAATAAATCAATGTTTGTGAGTGTTTTGTGTGCATCGGAAATATTCACTGCTTTAATATCAATAAGTTTTTTTTAAAACACAAACTGATTAGTTCGTCGGTATACATATAATATAAACTAGATTATTGTAGTATATTTATTTCAAAAGTAGTTTAAAATGTCGATTTAAAATAAATGTTTCTTAACAATTTGTTCAGATATTTTGGTCATATGTTTATATTTAATTCTAAAACCCCCATCAAAACATCGATTTGTCAGAACCACAATGAATCTTCTGTTCATATTTATATCTTCAAACACGCAGGAAGAAGGATACATTATTAAAACTGTAAGAAATAGAGAATAATAATACAAATCGAGAGTATAAATAAATATTTTATTATGTTTCCGATTTAATAAGTTGTTTGCCTTAAAATGCTAGACCAAGAATACTAAAAACAACTCCAAACACGTATTTTGAATTTTGTGAAGACTCAACGTACTACGTGAATAGAGAAATACCTACAGAAATCAGAAAGGTATTTAAGAACGAAAAACAAGAAGCAATCTAAATCGATCAGAAAAACTGTACTAGAAATCGAATTATTTGATTTTTTTCGCTTCTTGATTTCTGAAAAAGTATAACATCCCCTTTTTGTACAAAAATCACGTTCTTCCTTTACTGTATAGGCCAATCGGATATTAGTTGCTCAGAGCACTCGAATTCAATCATCTAGGCAACTATTTCTCTTTCATGTCAAAATGGCTCGATGTGGACGAAACATCCCCTAACAGAACATAGTTACAATTACTGGAGTAGCGAGAGAAAAAGAACACGAAGTAACTTTTTTGATAAGAGCCCATGCATCAAGGAATAAATGAAAAACTATATTCTGTCCATATTCTTAGTTTTTTACTCACATTTTACGTATTATAGAGAGTTTAAATAAATTTTTATACGATGTGCATTGTTTACTTCCCTAAAGTGTGTTTTCTAAAACGGTCATCTGGTAGAATAATTATTTATCATCTCCATAACGCATACAACTGTTACGTGGACTTTCTTTTCACTAACCTCGGGGACAATATAGTAATTTGAATCGCATAACATTACAATTTCTTCCCATAGAAATTTGACTAGATAAATTATTTGAAGATAAAAAAGGTCATTGATTTGAGTTAGATATAATTATATAAAAATGTAATAGAACTGAAAGAAAAATGAAAGAGATAGAAGATAACTATAAACTGATAAATATTTGTAAGTTGTGTTAAAATATTGCAGTTAATATTTTGAATTGAGTCGAATCGTTGTCAAAGTAATGAAATAAGAATTGGTTGATTACGAGAACTGGGTGAATCAGAACGAATGAACTGCTAAGCTAGGACTTTATTAGCTTATGATAATTTAGAATTGATGAGTAAAGTAGGATTTAAAAGAAAGATAGACGTTATCTATTCTTCAGTAACATAAGTATTTTATCTTGCGTTTTCGTATTTTCAGTAGGAGTTCTATAAAATTAGAAAGGGAATATTGTAGTAGAATTAAATAATGAAATGCGATCGTCACATGATCTATTAAACATGTATCTGGGTTTAATAAAGCAATAATGAAATAGAAATTACCTGAATTTAATTTTGCCAATAATTAATCCAAATAAAGAAGCAAATAAGATGAAGAGAAATAAAAATAAAATTTCTAATAGTTACCCCACGAATTATTTCATTTGTATTTCTAATATTTAGCTGAAAACGATTGAACTAATTTCAAGAGTGAAATGCTTATAAAAGCTTGTATGGTGTTTTGAGAAACATTCTGATAAACATTTTGCATTTTAACTCTATTTTATATCATAATAAGTTCACAACAATATAAACATAATGAACAAATTTCACATTTTGTAAAATGGTTTCAAAATTTGATTTAAGTAATTTTTTATGAATAAATTCGGGGGGGGGGGGAATATATATGATTCGTCCAGAAAAGAAATTTTCAGAGGCCTTGATGAAACACAAATCATAATTCCCTGAGAAAATATTAATTCACCATGAAGACAAAAAATTTCAGATGGAAAAGGAAAAGAAAAGTAAACGAGATATATTTTTATAATATAATTAAACTAAAGAGAGATTAGATAATGATGAAAAATTAATTACCTTGAAAGAAATACCCATTGAAAGAAAAAACCGGTTCAATGCCTGTTTATTTATATTCAATAATGTTACAGATCTAGATGCACATTAAATGCTTTGGTTATTTTTATGGTCTCATTGTTATGGTTTTATGGCCGTTTATTTGGTTATGGGAACGCGGTAGCCTAATGGTTATGGTCAAAGTCTAGGGGTCTGCGGTTTTCTTTGAATCGTGGGTTCAAGCCCTGATGCCACTAAAGATCCGGAGTGTAGCCGGAACTGATGCATGTTGAATCTGTAGAGGCACAAAGTCCTTCCGTTGAATGTCTTGAAAATTAGGATAGGAGAGTTCCAGAGTTCAGGCATCATCCTCGTCACTTGAGCGAGGTTCAAATTTACGAGGTCCGTCGCCAAAAGTCCTAGTACTGCTTCTAGTGCGAAGTTCGTAAAACCAATCTATGTCTTTATGCATGCAAATCCTTATAAAAATCAAAACAATCTGCACAATGAATGTCCTTTGATAAAGGAACTTGAAAAATAACTTACCAAAATTCACAAAATATTAGGATAAAAATAACACTGATAATAAAGTGATAATTATATCAGGTGTAGTAGATAATTGTAGAACACCCAAAACAGGAAGATGCAAAGAATGCGGTCCCAAAAGAGATCTGCAAATGCAAATGGGGTGTACTTCATGTTTAACTTTTCCTTGCCAAAAGCACGAAAATGAATAATACTATAATTCTTGTTATTTATGAAACTTGTATCGAGAATAATGGGGATGTAAACATGTATAAATCTATAATTAAAAATTTACATTACTTCCCAATCTTTCAGATAATTAACACAGATTACTGACAATGGAAGTGTTGAGGGGAGAGGAGCAGAATGGAGAAAGAGTCAGAAAAAGTATAAAATATGTTGGTAAATAAAATAAAGTCACTCTTGTGGTTCAAATTGATAAAATCCATTGGAAAAGGTACAAATTTTAGTTTTGATGGTTCATGCTCTCCACTTTTTTGTAGTAAACCCGTAAAGTAACATAACAATAAAAATATAAATCAAATGGAAATGTACAGCAATACTTTTCGTTAATAATTACGATACGAAAGGGTCTTCTCATGGGTTCCTCCATGTGTTATGAAGCTTCTTTAATGCGAAACAAATATTAAATTATTGTTTTTATTATTTCAGTTTTGTTTCCGGTTTGCCTCTAATATGCTTCTTTAGTCATCTCCTGAGATTTATCATTCATTCCCTTACAAATCTAGCTGCAGAATAATGTTTTCTTGACAAAAAGGTTTTTTAGAAAACACCAGTATGGAATGAAGCTAAATCCTGCTAAAATATATAATGCAATATCCTTGAGACGGCCATGTGTGGAAAGCTATAATTGAGTCTCAAGTATTCCTTATAGCACTTTTTAGCATTTAAATTACCTTTTATAACGACAATTCTAGAGACGCTTTTTGCTGATACGCATCTCCAGATCATAACACTAAATGGGTGTTTAATGGTAGGTATTACATACTTAGAAAATATTCTCCGCTTCGTTTATTCGTATTTTATATCATCACTGACAATCAGGTAATTGTTTCATCACTCCGAAATAATATTTTTCCAATGTTCTGATATCCTTTTTACAAATGTTTTAGTCCAATTTAATCTTTTCATTTTTTATTTTAGAGAAAAAATAAGCTTTTTTTCCGTGAAATTCTAAAATTAATGCCAATTCTCTGTGACTGAGTCGATTAGATCTTGCATTCAACTTCAGTTTGCATTCTGTGATTTCATTCCGTATTCTCCGAGATGAATATGTTCGTCATTTAGCCACAGAGTCTGTTTGCTCTTCTATCAATGCTTTCTGTTTCACTCCTATCTCTGTCTTTACAAATCTGGTTTTATAGTGATTGAGTTTATTCATACTTCTTAAAAAATTTGAAATGACACGTTGGAATATTTGTCAACCATTGTACTTCTATTTTATATATATTGTATATATATATATATATATATATATATATATATATATGTAGTCTCTTCATTTTGCATCATTTTTTGCATGATTGTTAAATTAGTTGAGATATTTATTTAATTTTATCATGTTATATCTCACTAAAGGAAGGGAAACATTTTTATAAGTTAATTTAATTAAATAATGCAAAATAAAAATTAACTAATTAAACAGATTCAATTAATATGCTCACACGATCCTACTGTTACATGCCGTTTATTTGGTTTAAATGGACTGTAACAAAAATATTACGGAAAAAAAAACTATTATAAGTAAAATTCGATTTGTTGCAAAATTCCGAATGTTTCGATTTCCAAAACAGCCACTGAATAATTAGAAAAAGCAGACAATTTTACATGAAAATCGGTTGACCGCCAAGTTTAGCGATTAGCGGTAGTTATTTGGCGACTCAGGTGAGAGCACAGATATAGGTCATTGCCAAAAGACATTGAATCATGATTTACTTTCTTAACACTCTTGCACATCAGCTACTTTCAAACGAAAATAGAAAGTATTTTAGTAAATGGTGTTTCCTTTTTCTGGTTATTTGGTTAGAACCTGTGTTAGAATAAAGATACTTTAACAAACGTGGTTGCATTATATTGTTTATGAAATTAATTATGTTTACATTGGGGCACAGTTTGATGGTATAACTTTAAAAAAGTAGAATTATAAGGCATCAGAATTGAAAAAAATTTTCAAAGGAGTTCCACAAACTATAAAACTTCTATAAACACAGAATAAAAATCATCTAAAATTGCTAACATTTTTGTTAAATAAAAACTCACCATTCACTTAAACTAATCCAATACAAAAAAAAAACGAGATGGAAATTATTTTTCTTCACCATCAGAAAGCAATTTTTTAATTTTTAAATACAGAGGAGGAGGAGAAGTCGAGAGTACATATTACAGTTTTGGGTTGCAAAACAATCTTAATAAATATTTCTCCCAAGACAGAAACTGTCTCCATATATTTTTTTTAAAAAAAAACTTTCTTAAAACATAAAATGAACTAAAAGCGAAATTGAAACTTGGAATTACAATCTTTTGTGGCTGTTGCAAGATATTTTCGTTAAGTGTTTTGGAGAAGTAAATCCCTAGAGATTATAAAACGAAGAAATCTGCCAGAGATAGCGAATTCCTTAATAATAGGATTGAAGGATATGTTTCCTGATGGTCGATAATCCGTAGAAAGAAAGTTTTAGATTGAGTTGGATTAAAAATATAGCAAAAAGGAGGAAATCTAGAGGGAATAAAGTATAAGCATTTCTTGGGAAATTGCCTATGTAGTGGCATACTTGGAAAAATTATAACAATCAAGTTTTAGGAAAACATCTGAAAGTTTCTATTAATAAATATAATTTTGAAAAAAATAAACAATCTTTTCGTTACAGATGGACAGTAAGGTAAGTAAATAGATTTTTTTAAAGGCAGTATGTAATTTGTAAAATTTTGTGTTGCGTAATGAAGATAGGTAATTTCCGATAAATTAAGTAGCATAGATATGTTTTAACATATGAAATCAAAAAAAGTATTAACGATCAGGCTTTTATAAATTGCAGGTTATTTTACATTTATAAAATTATTTTTACACCATTTAGTTCATCCTTAAATAAAAGCATAGTTTGTTTTAAATTACTTATATTCTGCATAAGTTTAAGATTAAAACATTAAATTACGAGATCTTTTCGTGTATGAAAATTTTCAGTTCTATCGTATATATGATAGGAATGAGTAGAAATTTGAGTACAAAGACCGAGTTCCAGGCCCCTAGTGTACTCCCTCCCCCCAATAAGTCCATCATTGCTTAAGCATACCATACTATTGTATTGACATTGGAATTAAACAATTTATGCACAAAATTCACCTTGAACGAATGATAGAATGTGTGTTAAGATTTGAGTTCAATAATTGAACTGGAAAAACATATTTATTTACAAACACACACTCACACACATACATACACTCTATAACTAAAAAAGAGCAAAGCACCAAGAAGGATTTGTCCGATAGCGACAAAAATTGGTGGATAGGAAAATTATGAACAGAATAGAAAAAAGATTGAAATTTCAGAAAAATTGAATGATTTATTTCAGAGTTTTGGTTACAAAGTAACGAGCTCAATAAGGTGTGGGCCCACCTCTAGCCTGGATGCAAGCTGCCACACGAAATGGCATAGAGTGATAAAGCTCCCTGACGGTCTCCTGCGGTACTTCTTGCCAAATTTGCTCAAATTGTCGGGTTCGTCATCAACATTCCCTCGAAAATGCAGTTGCTTTCCCATCATAACCCAGATATGCTCGATTGGAGAGAGATCTGTCATAGTTCATAGCAACATGTGCCGTATGTGGTCTGGCATTATCTTGCTGAAAAATAAGGCCAGGGTACTGCAAAAAGAAAGGTAGCAAAACAGGTCTCAGAATATCGTCGACGTACCGCTGGGGTGTAAGTGTGCCTCTAATGACGACCAAAGGGGGGGGGCGATCACGGGAAAAGGTTCCCCAGACCATAACTCCTGGTTCAGTGGCGTGCAATAGTGAAAGCAGGATCAGCACGGTGCCCTGGGCGTCTCCAGACACGTCTTCGATTATCATCAGGAAACAGTTGGAAGCGGAATTCGTCTCTAAATTCTATATGTCCTCAGTCAGTATCATTCCATCCCGATCGAGCCAAGCATCTCTGTAATCCGGCTCGTCAGTGTGCATGCGTGAGTGGCAGGTAGCGCAGCGGACAGCACGAGCGTAGATTTCGCTCTATCAGCCATCTGTGAATGGTCATAGTGGTCACTCGAGTGCGGGTCGCACGTCTAATGGTTGATGACGACGAATCAGGCGCTGTGATAGCTGACCTGACAATCACTCTGTCCTCCCAATCTGCTGTGGCCCTAGGTCGACCGCTATCATCATGACGCTGAAATCTGCCATTGTTCACCCATTCTTGCCAGCATCTTCTAATTGCTGCATTGCTTCGACCCATATGGCAGATGTTCAGTGATTGTTCGATTCGTCTAACCAGACTCTTTTATTCCGATAACCTGACCACTTTGAAACTCGACATCTGCACATAATGTGCACGGATCCATCGGCAAGGCCTTGTTATAGCCGTCGTAAGATATCCAAAGTCGAAATGCAACAGTAATTTTGACCATCCGATTAAGAATCGATCCTTGTATACACCTACTGAATGCGCAGTTTCGATGAAGTGGAGCTCCCATTATTCATTCACTAGACACCAAATTTTAATCATTTGCATGTTCGGTCATGTATATATATATATATATATAGCGTCACTATACGAAGAGAGTTAGACGTTGGATGAATTTACCTCTAGGATGAGAAGTTGACCTTAGAGGGAGAGCAACTGCCTCTAAGTTGACCTAAGAGGGAGGGAGGTGTTTCAAACTTCTGTCCAGTGGTTCAAAAGAAATGATAACCAGTTCCCTTTTTGCTTTGCCTTTACCAACTACACTAAAAGAGTCGTCTCTTTCGGAATAGTTATTAAAGCGTCTTAACCTCTGGCGTAGTTGTTGAAGAGAGCAGCTGCATTCTTTCCCTCTAGTATCATCGTAATGATACGAAGGGAAACATTTTTGTTTGTAGAGAAGGTTATGATGAAAGCCAGCAAATACTGCAATTGATATACCTTCCTCTCTGTTAAATTGAGTTACACGCGGAACAGTTTCCGTTTGGTATCAACGGCTGTCTCTGGGTGAGTGGCAGGTCTCGTCGACACGATTTCGGCAGCCTGAATATCACTAGGTGTGATTTACTCGCGATTGATTTCGTTGGATACTCAGAGATATGTGTCTTGTGTCGAGGGCATATGTAACCATTCTTTCTAAGCTGTGATGTCATCTAGTATTCAAATCCCGAATCACCAATTCGGCGTTGTGCTGTTTTTCGACCCCATGAAGGAGGAGATCAGTTGATGGAGTTGGGCCGGCGGCGTTTCGACCCCTGGTCCAGTGGGTCGAAATAAAATTTGACCTATCTCTTTCTGTTGTGCTTTTATCAACCAAATTAAAAGACGCATTTCATTTGGGAAAGTTATTAAGGCGTTTTAAGCTCTAGTGTTGTTTTTGAAGAAAGCCGCAGCAAGAGAAAGAGAAAGACCAAGGGACACATTGTGTGAGCTTTCACTTCATTTTCTTAAAAAATCTATGTCATTGAATTATTGTTTAAAATTTTATCTTAGTTTTCCCTTATTTGTATGTGTGTTACAACTTTCTGCTCTTGATTATTACTTCGGCAATCAGATGCCTTATAAATTGCATATTTCGCAAAGTTCTGTAAGCGTGTTAAATATTTTAAAAATATATGTTTTTAAATATTTAACATTATTGGTTACTTTATTTAAATTGTGTTATCCTGTGTAGGACATTTATTAGGAAACTTCCCTTTATGTCTTTGAGTAATTTGAGATTATTTTGATTTTGTTGTAACTTTTTACCTTTAAGGAATATTTTTGTTTTTATCTTAACCACATTTTGGAAGTTTTAATGAGAAAAATCACAGCCGAATATTTGTTGCAGCTATCTAAACACGCAGAGGTCGCCAGTTCTATTCTCTTCGGGTTCTTTAGAACTTTTACTCTACATCTACTTTTCTTAATTTCGGAATATTTTTTATGTAAATTTAGTTAGTTTATATATTTATAAAATATTGCTGTGTATAAGAGACTTTCTTAAGGTTGTGGGATGTAAACGCTAACCAGCTTGTAGATAATAAGACGTTGTGATTTGTACTTACTTGCATTTCTACGTGACAATATAACAACCTTATTGAATATTTGTGAATTCGATATAATATTTTCATAGTATATTCCCGATTTTGGTATGACAAATTTTTATAGAATTGAAGAATTTATTCTTGATTTCTGTTTCACGGGCAGGTACCTGTTGTTCTTCTCCCATTGCTGTGTTGTCGTTTATTTATTTTTTTTATTTCGATTTATCCGGGAAATAGGTTGAAAAGGTCTAAATCCTTTAGATGAATGAACGTCTCCTTAGTTATTTTATTTATAGCATGAAGACAAAAGAAAAAGAGACAGGACAGCTGTAATAAAACAAAGTACATTATGAAATTTTCAAGATTAGCTATCAAAAAAATAGTTTCGAGAAATATTATTTGTTTTTGCTTTTTTATTTACAACAAGCCCTTGCGTATTCAATACATTTGTTGCAATGATTCGATAATGATTTGGGTTCTTGAAATTTCTAGAGGTTCCATGTCCTGATAGTGTTGAAATAGGGAGTAGGGTTGACTGCCCAAATGCCTTACCCTTTACTTGATGGAGGTTGAAATTTGAGATCTACATCACTTGCAGCCTTCGCTGTTGTATGTTAATATCCTATTGGTTAGTGCTGTTACGTAAAGCGACTTCTATTTCGAAGAACGTTTGTGTTAATAGTATATGTGCGTAATTTTTCAGAGTAGAATTTCTCATAAAATAAGTTATTGTAATTCACTGGCTGCGTTTACCTAGAGGTCAAATTGCTAACTCACAACCAGTTTAGTTTCGTCAATTTGTGAATTCGGAATCCTGATAGCAATAAAGACCTAACATGAAGTATGGTTCCATGTCCTCCCGTTGACATGGTATGAACATTTGATGAGGCAGGTTCCAGCTGAGGTGTCGTCACTTGAAAGAGGCTCAAAATTACGAATTCCTTCTCTAATAACATTCGTGTCGCATCTAAGAACGACGTTAACAATCAAATCAAATCACGTGATTCTCTCGTAGCGTGAAATAATCAATGAATCGTGAAATATTCTTTCAAAAATAGCCAATTTCAGTTCGATTAGATTATTTTGTCCATTTTCTTTTGCATTAAAATGGAACTATTTAAGGGAAACGTTTAGGCTTATTTATTTTAGAAAAAAACGTTTTTCTGTAACATGCAATAATGTAATTCTCGAATTAGGTAAAAACCCATCTCTAAATCTCACTCTAAAATCACATAACTCTACGTTGATAATCAACGAATTACTTCAACTCCTTTTAAATTTGATTAAATCAACTTAGAGAAATAAACTGTAACTCTGGCAGAATAGAATAGAGTGCTCATTGTAGCGTAGTCATCATGCTCGTAGGCGAGGACGTTTTTGTACCTTCCTGGGTTTGACCTCTGATGCCACTTGACCCACCATATAGCGGGGCTAATGAAATTTTTATCTGATCGAGGTTATAAGCCCTTCCATTAGAATGCATGTGGAAATTTGGAGAGGGATATGTGAGTTCAGGTGTCGTCCTCATCCCCTGGCCGAGGCTCCCCAATAACTCTCAAGTTGTTTCTCAAACCAACGTTAATAAACACAAACAATCGCATTTATCCATAATACTAACATTTCGTGTATCAGGAATGAAGCTAATTTTAAATGGTAATTAAATTTTCGATGATTATTATTTTCATTTTAAAATTAAACGATCAAATAAGTAGTAATTGTTGCATTTTACATTCTCAATTACATTAGTGTAGTTTACGCGGAGTGGAAGTTAGGAGAGGGAGATGCCAGCTCATATGTCGTCCTTGTCACACTTGACCGAGACTCAAAATTACTAGGTGCATCGCCAATAGTCCTCGTGTTGATTTTCAGTGTGACGGTAATATACTATCAAATCAAAACTAATCATTATATCATAGGATATGTGTATGTGTGTTATTACTGAATTTTCTTACAGAATGAAATATTTTAGATATAATTTTTAACTTATGGAATACCTTTAAAAAAATGTTTATCATTTGTATCATTTATATGGAAGATAATCATCAATCAAACTCTGATTTGATCAATTTTTTTTTTCAAATACTAACTAGTTATTAAATCACTCACATGTACATGTAGAGAGAAATAATAAATTACCTGACTGATAATAAAATTTTAAATATAATAATCACATAATAAAATTGTTTTAACTTTTATTAATTTTTTCATTAATGCTTTTTTTAAAATCGGTCGTTGTGTTTTTAATTCACGATGTGTATCAAGAATTTTTAGAAACGATTTTATAATATCCTTTGATCCAAACTAAATAAGACCTTAATTTTCAAGTTACTTACGTGAATCTTTGTAATGCCATGGGTTTATTCCCTTCTCGCATTTGATCCGTCCTTCTTCCACAAGTTAGTCACATAAATGAACAGTCACTAATTAATAAGTAAAAACAACGTGGGAACTCAACTGGTTTTATTAGAGTTTTGAGATTTAAAAAAAATGTTTTAATTATTATGTCTGCGAAATTTGAGGCCTAGACTTATCCGAGCCTAAATATTAATGATATTAAAAATTACTCAGCTGTTACTGTCTTGTCGGGTTCGAGTCAGTTACATAATTTTTAGATGAAACCCACTCTCAGTTCATTTACGGTTCCTCAATTCACTCTATCGTTAAATCCAATATATTTATTATTATCAACACGTCTATATCTAATCTCGATGTTGTAAGCTTTCGATAACTTCCTCTAACACCACTATCTCTTTTTAAACTCTCGACAGTTTATAAACGTGATATCTTCATTACTCACCAATATTTCCATACTAATTTATGTAAGTCTTAATCCATTTATTGGAAGAGGTTCTGATATCGAATAACATCAGATAAAAGTCCCCAAAGATTAGTAAATGTGGATAACGTGAGTGAATTTTATTATAACTTAATTTTCTTGATCTATTAATTTTTATCACAATGAAGTATTTAATGTAGCTTTATATATGGTGAAGGAGTTTTAGGAGGAGGAGTCTCTAGGAGTTTTTCGTGTTTTATTTAAATTAAGCTAAATTACCGAACTTAAGACAGGATTAAATAATTATTTTCTTAAGAAATAATATTGCAATTCAACAAAGGGTCTCACTTCAACACTTTATTAAGTAACTACTTTTTTGATCATATAAATCATCTAATTTAAGTCAACCATCCATGTGATCAAGATTTGATACTTGTATCATATAAGCCAATATAAATTAATCCAAATAAAAATAACAAAAACAAGAGTAAAACATAGAAAAGAGAAATATCAAGGGAAATCTTTCATTGTCACGAGCCCCAAGAAATTTAATTAAAGCTTCCACAAAACAATCTATTATTATAGCAGGAAAAAGACACAGCATAAAAGGTTACAGTTCTTGGTCATTTAACCGTCTAATCACAATACATTTAAGATAAATTTCCTAATAATTTTTATCGAATATTTGCAGTAAAATACATGCATAACAAGATGGATTTATATTTCTAAAAAGTGTTTAATATTCCAAATTTGAAATTTTGCTTTGAACGGTCTAGTCCACAATTACTTTTAAATTGAAAGTTACCACTTAAAATACCGACAGAATCCCAGAAAAAGAAAGAAAAGTTTATTTTTAGAATAACTTTTAATAACGTCCTTCTTAAGTAATGTTCCGAATTAGGTTTGGGTTTCGTTAATTGGGCGCAAATAAAAAGAGGAAATGATTTTTTGAGGTTTATGATGATTTGGTCAGTAACTTTAGTTTTTCCACCCGATTTATATAAAGATTTTCAAATGAGTCAAATTGTAATAATGCATTACTTCGAAGTAAATGACATATTTATTTATTTAGTTTAATTTATTGAGCATTTGCATCGTTTCCTGTATTCAGAGCCGCAAAGACGCAGTAATAATCAGTGAAATAATGTTAACTAGTTCAGATAGATTTAGAACAAGCAGTATCAAAATAAATTAATAATGGGAACTTTTACTTAATTGTATTCTCAACATAATTTTATAATGTAGAATTCTTCTTATATTAATAAATCCAAACAGCAGACTTTATTATGATAAATCCGAGTCTTGCACATTTCTATAAATGGGATGAGTTAAACATACACTCCTAGAATATTACCTTCTAGAATATTACTTGATTTCAGATTATTCTGAAGCTAAAATAATTTTAGTTAAATATTCATTCGAGAGATTATTTGTTGCATTTCGATTATTCAACGTTAATAATGAAACAGGAATGCTGCATCTTGAAGTACCATTTATGGTGTAATTTAATAACAGGAGGACGAATTGCTAGCTTTTTCATCATTTACGTAATCTAACTTTTAATAATACAATTTCGAATCCCATTGACGAATTTTGATGTCAATAATCTAATTTGGACAGTAAAAACATTTAAGTATTTTGTTACAAGAGTCCATAGTACCATAACGATATTATTATGAGGTATATGCATTTTTTTTCTAATTCAGATATAATAAAAGTATTAAGTAATGGCAAAAAAAAAAAAAAAAAAAATTGAGTTTGCGTATCGTATTAAAGCCCAGCAAGAACACTTGTCCTGTGTTTAGTTGTAGCCGCGATAGCTTAGTGGATAGGGTCGCGAACTCGGTGTCGGTGTTGTTTCAGTCGAGTCATGGGTTGAGACCAAGGGCCCCTGAAGAATCATCATCTAACAGGTCTGATGCACTGGTCGTAGTCCCAAGCTTTTCCAATGGCATGGTGTGGAAGAATGTAGTGGGAGGTGACAGTTTAGATATCGTCCCCATCACTTAACCGAGGTTGAAAATTACGAGGTCCATTGAAGTGCGACTTCAATAAACAAGAAAATAAAATCAGGATAGAACAGTGTAAAGAGATTCGCATATGAGCAAATGTTCGTTTTATAATTGAATTTTTACAGAAGTAAATATATTAGTTATAATTGTTAAAAAACGAATAGATTTTCTTAAAAAATGTGCGGAATTTATGTTATTTATATTAAAAAAGAAAGTTCACCTGAGGAAACTCAGATGCCATTCTCCACACTTGACTGAGGCTCAGAATTACGAGGTCCATCTCCAATAGTCCTTGTACAGTTTCAAAGAGCTACATTTATAAATAATAGAATAAAATCAATGAAATGTATTTAATTAGATTCCATAAGTAACACATGAACTGCTTTGACATGAAATTTTATTAAAAGGCTCATTAATTTCGTTCATTCATAAAGCTACTCAAACTATGTACTACCAGCCCTCTCCTAATTTGGAAAAATCAAGCTCAATCAATTGTTTACTCATCTAAAATGATATCACGAAACTCCTGAAGACACCCTAATTTACATACAAATGTTCCATTAATGTCTTCAATATCTTACCAAAATACAGTAGATAAATTTGATAAGTCTGTAGTTTTGTGATAAGAATATCAATATTTTAAGCAACCGACACCTAAAAGGCTTCAAAATGTGCATTTTTTTTCACTTCACTCTTAACAAATAGAGACGTTTTGCTGATTCCATAAAAGTATTATTTAAGAGAATCTAATAAATAGAATAGTTAAAGGATTTTAAAGATACGCGAGAATTTTTGTGGAATACCATATCTAAGACTTTTTGATTTATCCATCCATCTATATATATACATATATCTTCTCATATTAATAATACTAATTATCATATGTTAACTATTCTCTATAATTATAAAAGTTATTATTATCAAAAAAGTTATTTCCCCTCTTTGTTGAATATTGAAATGATTTGTGAGATATATTTACATTTAGGTACTATTTTAAAGAAACTTCTCTATATGGTTCTAAAAGGTTATGTTTCTAGAAAGGGTATTTATGCATTTAGTGAAAAAAAATTATTTTCTTAGAAATAATTTTATTTCAAAAAATAACTTTGCACATGAAAATAAGATTAAAATTTCCAAAATTACTAAGTTCTGTAATTTTTTCATGGAAGATTTACAGTAATATCATTACAAAAGTTAATTCACTACTTCTGTGCATCGTTTGGATATATGTGGAAGAAAATATTTTATATATTTTTGGAATATTATTTTTTAAAATTGTATCTTTAAATGCAAATAAATCTGAAAAGTAAGCTTGTATTTAACTCAAAGGGAAAGAAAAGCTTATAGTTAAAAAAATACTTTTATAGTTCAATTAAATTCTCAAAATTTCCTTATCAGCACACAACATTCCTAATCTGCAAATAATTCTAAGTCATAAATATCATTAAAAAAGAATCTTAAATTCGGTATTTTATTTCCCCCCAGCAAGTCTTGTGTGTGGTACCCTTTCAATTGAATTTTGAAATTGATAAACAATACACTACTGCATACTCTATGTACCCTGGAGGACTTCTTATTTATTAAATTTGCATAAAAAAACAACTCCTTTTTAACCTAATTGAAACGTGATTAAGCAAATTAATGAAAAGAGAAAATGTAACAAATTGAAACAAAGCTAGCTCTAGAACTTCCAGAACATCGTCTTTTCTTGATTACTGTACGTCACTATACCTCCTGAAATCCGCGGTAGAAAGGACGATTTGTAAGAAAACTCGCGCTTTATGCTTTCCATTACTGTACTTGTCTAGATGTACACCGCTTGCTCTCCGTATATGCATCGTATGGGGAAAATTGCTTGTTTAAATGTTTTCTATCACCCAATGAATTTTTGCGTATTAGTTCCTGTATAAGTGAAATAGAACTGAGAGGAAAGAGAAGGGATATAGCGGATAACGAAAAGCTGATATAGATATTTGTAAATTAGATTTAATCATCGTATTTAATTGTTTATAATTAATTTATGTAAAAACGACTCTTAGAGTAATACGAAATGAACCGGCAAGCTAAAAAAAAAGTGTTTGAATCAGAAAGATTGATTTGATAAGCTAACATTTACTATTTGAATATAATCTAGAATTAACTACTTAAGAGCGATTCAAAGACGAGCAATCTTGCATATTCAGTAGTCAGAGATAAAATTCTGTGTTGTCCTTATATATATATGTGTGTGTGTGTGTGTGTGTGTGTGTGTAGGAGTTTTACATTTTGAGACGCGTTCCAACATTAGATGGAGCCACTTGTTCTTCTGGTTAAAAGCGCAAGCACGGCAAGCGCAAGCTAGATGGAAGAGTGCGACCAACAGAGAAAGACATGCG
>BMAW01044503.1:67394-86217 GCA_019974015.1 Nephila pilipes
TTTCTCAATTTATTAGAAATGTTTCTCACAGTTGTATACATAGGTTTGATTGTATATGTGTTATATATTATTTTACAGTATTTTTATTGACAATAAGAAAAGAGGTATAAATCGATTGCGTCTAATTTTGTAGATTTAAAAAATGATTTATTAAATCCTTCTTCAAGTTCAGAAATATGGTTATATTATAAGGATTAACCAGAAAAGTATCAAAACTTTACATTCATTACAAAAAAGCACCTTTCTGTATTAAATACATGTCTCATCATGGGAAAAAAGTACTGAGAAAAAGTTTAAAATTGTGAAAATCAATAACATGGAAAGGATTTGGTATAGCGTTAAAGAAAATTTGAATAACTCACTAAATAATACAGCTAGAGCTAAAATACACTTTATACTTACGTTCAGAAGAGCCCTACAGTTGAAGTTAACTAATAATATTACATTTACAACACATTTTCAACCCAACTTATTGCTTTCAAAAAATGCTTCTGAGTAAAAGAAATTAGTTTTGTTTCTAGGTCTACATTAAGTTTATTTTTGAATTATAGCCTACAAATAAAACAATTAGTTTTGAAGCGTTTGATGTAAAAAATTGTTTTATGGTCTTGTCACGTTATCACATTCAATCAAATTAAGGCCTTTCACAAAGTAAAAGTCATTTTAGTCGGATAAAATATATGTTATTTAATAAAAAGTACTTTAAGTGAAAAAAAGTTCAACTTCAATCAATGTTAAGATAAATAGTTTAAATGTCAGTTAAGTTGGCAAATAGTACATTTCAATTATTGTTAAGACCGATTTTTTACCGGAATTCTTCATTGTTTCTTTTCTGTACTTACACGTGAAATAATGAGATCTTTAAAATATTGAGAAAACGATATTTATTGGAAAGTCAAAAGATAACTGGTTTGGAAAGAAAATTTCCTTACAAATTTGATTTTGGGTTTTAAACTACATATTTTATCAAGTTACTATATATATTCATATAAAAATAACTGTTAAGTTTTATTTGACAGGATATGTAGATATCTAATATAAGTTATTAAATAATTCAATATTTAAAATGCTCAGTTTAAGAAAAAAAACCTTATGAAATAGTTTTTAATTTTTTTAAAAAAATTAAAAGCAAAATACTTATATTATTATTAATTTGGATTCAATTCTTGTAAAATGGACTTTTTATTAGGCATTGCGCAGAAAGTTTCAAAAAAGTAAGCGTATTTTAACAATTTAACAAAAGCTATGTAGGAGACAATGTTTATAGATGTAGTAGGAGGACATTTATGTAGAAAGACTTTCTCATTTAAAAATTATTTTCAATGTTCTCACTACTGGTATCCAGAAAATGTTTAAAATAAACTCATGTGTTGTAAACCAATTTGCATCAACTATTATTCTAAAAGAAATAAATTATAAAATTGCTAAAGCATTTTCATATATATAACTGAAATCAATAATACCCCATTGAACTTGAGGGCGTTTCAATTACGTTATTTGATTTGAGAACCTCGACTTCGAAATAAAATGCGATTTATGCATGTTAACAATGATATATATATATAAGAAAGTCGTAAATAAAAAATTGTTTATTTTGTTCAGGTAGAGCTTGGACGTGCTTAAATGCTGAGAGTATTTAGTAAGTTAGCGTACTTAAAGTGCAAATGTCATTGGTGTCAGAAAATTAAGTGTTCTTGTGACAGTTGGTAGTATACTTGGATATGGAGAATAAACATTATTCATCACTTGGATTCACTTTTGTGATTTTTGAGAGAAGTAGATTATTCAGTGAAACTTTATTAGAGGACTGTTTATTTAGTATTATTCTTATTCAATATTAAAAATAGATTGAATATTAGTCTATCTGGCTATTTATTAACTGATTGTTTAGTGAGTGTCGATAGATCAGATCTTAAGTACCGAATTTGGGAACCTCAGTACGTAAATGATCTTAAGGATCATTCGTAACTGATGCATGTTATATCTGTCGAGGGCGAAAGTCCTCCCGTTGGCATGGTGTGGAAGTAAGAAAATTGGGGTGCCAGTTTAGATGTCGTTCTCATCAATTGACCGAGGATCGAAATTAAAATGCTCGTTGATAGTAGCAGCCCCCGTGTTGTTTCTAGTTAGACTAATAAAACGTAACAAACCATCTTGAGTGAATTGTATCCTACCAAAGAAATCTATAAGTGGCATTCAGATCCACAATGAGAATGAGCGTAAAAGTGTACAACTGGATATTTTTTTATATTTTCGACAAAATAAATAGGAATTCCTTAAGAGAACAATACAACTCAAGTTTTGAATAAAGATTGGGAATTCTGCAAAGGATGAAGATCAGCATTGAAATTTCTTTAAGAATATCTTTATACACATTTCCGCATTATTATACACTCTATAACAAAAAAAAAAACGACACACCAAGAAAGACATGCCCCATTGTAATGAAATTTTGTGTGCAAAAAGATTTGCACCGATCATGCAAAAAATTAAAATTTGATGTCCAATGAATGAATAAAAAGAGCTACAGCACATCGGAAGTGCGCACTCATCAGGTCTACATAAGAAGCGATTCTCAATCTGATGGTGAAATTTTCTGTTGCATTGCGATTTAGGATACCTTTCAACAACTGAAAAAAAAGGCCAAACAACAGGATTCGAGCTCATTACAAGCAAATGTCAAAGTTTGAAAGAGGTCGAATCATTGGATCGAAAGAGGCAGGTTGGCCAAATCTGAGAACCGCTCGTCCTACGGGTAGAAGCGATGCGGAGATTAGAAGATGCTGGCAACAATGAATGGACAGTGGCAGATTTCAGCGTCATCATGGTAGCGGTCGAATAAGGACACAGCGGATCGTGAGGACAGAGTGACTTTCATATCAGCTGTCACATTGCCTGATTCATCGTTATCAATCATCAGACATGCGACACGCACAATACTGTGACCATTCACAGACGACTAATAGAACGAAATCTACGCTCGTACCAACCACTTCGACACCTACCTCTCACAACAGCACACTGTTGAATGAGAATACAGAAGTGCTCTGCTCGATCAGGTTGGAATGATGCTGACTGGGACGTATAGTGTTTAGCGACGTATCCAGCCTCTGTGTCCTGACGATCATCGAAGACGTATCTGGAGGCACCCAGGGCAGCGTGCCGATCCTTCTTTCACTATTCACTCCACACTGACCCTCAAACAAGAGTTATGGTCAGGGGTGCCATTTCCCTTGATAGCCTTGTCCCTTTGGTCATCATTAGAGGCACACTTACAGCACAGCAGTTCGTCGATGATATTCTGAGATCTGTTTCGCTACAGTTTTCTTTGCAGTATCCTGAGCTTAATTTTTGCAAGATAATTCCAGACCACATACGACACACATGTTGTTATGAACTATCTTACAGCTTATCAAACACTTCCTCGGCCAGACATATCTCTCTCCATTCGAGCATGTCCTTGATATAATGGGAGTGCAATTGCATCTAACAGAAATTGACCTATCCTGACAATTGGAGCAAATTTGGCAAGGAATACCACAGGAGACCATCAGGGAGCTTTATCATTCTGTGCCATTTCTACTTGTAGCTTGCATCTCGGCTAGAGTTGGGTCAACACCTTATTGGGCTCGTTACTTTATAACTATCTAACTTTGAATTAAATCATTCAGTTTTTCTGAAATTTTAATCATTTTTTATTCTGTACATAATTTTGTTATCCATCAATTTTTGTCTCCATCGGACAAATTAATTTTGCTACGTTATTTTTTTTGTTATAGAGAGTATGCAATAGAAAGTATTAGTGGGACTGAAAAGTAATCAAAATTTCTTCAATGAAATCTTTCACGATTGGTTTGTGTTAAAACACGTTCCCGCAAACACTGAAATTTCGTTACTGCGTTCAAGCTTGTTATAAATTTTATATTCCCAGTTAATTTTTTTTTTTTTTGTTTTACGAAAGAGGAAAGATATCAATCTCAACAATAGAAGAATCATACAAACGTCACTGCATGCTATTTTTGTTCAATCAAGGAATGGAGACACAAGAAGCACTGAAAAAATTACTGATACTTACGGGGATATTCTAAAACTAAATAAGTGTCATAGATGGTTTAAAATGTTTAAAAAGGGAAATAGGAATCTCAATGTTGCCCCATAAGGACGACCCCCAAATTAGATGATGATATCCTGAATCTGATGGTGGATTCTGATCCTCGTCAAACAATTCATGAATTATTATTGAAGATTGGCTGTCCATAGTCTGCAGTTCAGAATCATCTTCATCGCAAAGGAAAATGTTCAATACAATATTCCTGTATAAGAGACAATAACTTCCTTCTAGATAAGTACCTGTTCTGACACATAGACTAACAATAAAGAAGGTCTTTGTTTGTGTGTGGTGGGAATTTTCTGGAATCACGTACTATGAATTGATTGGATCTGATTATATCATTTCAGGGACAGTTTCTTGTGAATAATTCGATATAAAAACCAACGTTTTTAAAAACAACGTTTTTATATGGTGGCAAAGTTTATTAGAGAAAATTATTGAAATATTAGTTAAAACTGTAAGTTATTTTTAACTTTAAAATTCACTTAAAAAGAGACATTTGTGACAGTATTAAAAAATTCATAATACTCATAAAATCAAAACATGCATTTGAAAGTTTGTAAGTCATTCTATTAAAAAAAATGGGAACCAGAATTCAGAAAAAATTATTGTGATAAGACATGACGCCAAATATTGGAAACTTTCTTTCTTGCGAATGATTACTGACAAAAAGTCAGCAACACTTACTATCTCGGAGATTGTAAAGGGGAGATAGTATCTCCCCTTTGCGAGTACAAAAGGTTTACGATAACCTCATGCGGTGTGGGGAGTGCCCGGTACTCCCAGAGGGGGAAAGAAATTTTCCCTCAATCCTAAAAGCGCCTAGAGGAAAGAATATTTTGACTTATTAAAATTATTGAAATATTAGTTAAAACTTGTCGCAAACTTGTAAATATTGCATTGTTAGGCGAATACGAACGATTCCCAAAATTTCAAAGCTCTAGCTTGATGGGAAGTTGGTTAAATTAACGATCGAAAATTTGATGACACACACACTCACACACACACACACACACACCAAGTGAAATTCAGAAAAACGTTGTAAAAACTCAAGAAAATTAAACAATAGCTCATAAAAATTATGTTTTGGTCAAAAACAAAAAAAAAATGATTCTTCAACGTGATAACGAGACGCCTCACGTAATCCACTTATATAAAATCCTATTTTAACATCCCGATTGACACTATTTTAAGAATGCGACCAAGAGAGCGCCCAACGCCTGATTTTTTTCAACTCTAAGCCATTACACAGGAAACTAGATGGAGTTTTGTCTGAAAGACAAAAAAACTTGAAAAAGTTATATATAACAAGAAGAAATTAAAACAAAGGGAAACAAGTGAAAATGGTACATAATCCACAGAAAAAGGGAGGAACACCGGAGGCTATCGTTATAACAAGAAACAGGATGGCATTTTGTCCGAAAGATAAAATTTATGGATTTGCAAAATCTTGAGGAAAACATGAAATTTGCATATCTATCATATTGTATCAGTTCGCAAGGCTATCTTATGGTATCAGTTCGCTAATTTAATGGACAGACTACGAACATTTTTAAGAATGTATTTTGAAGAAAAACTTATATATCACGACTACGTACATTAATATTCATACATCAAAAGTTAGCTATTTCATTCATTTTTTTTAAATTTATTTTGTTGTACATTTTTCATGTTTCGGAATTCATGTAAATAGATATTGACTAATGTATAGAATGTAAAACAAAATATTTCTCACTGTTTTTAAAATTTATCGAATTCATTTTAAAATATTATTTTATACCAAACAAAAATTATTGACATTCTCATTCAATATTGGATGCTCTTTTGTAGAAATATTATCATGTTTTTGCAAGGATTTGCTTTAAACACAAACGTGGTAAACTTAATAAATGAAATTCTACTTAATAATATAAGTGTTTTCTATAACAAAATCAAACTATTAGAAACTTTTCATCGGAATATATTTTTTAGCAAAATGTTCAAAAAAATTCGAAACATTTAAGAAACCCAATCTTTTTGAATAGAGAAAAATAGAGAATAATTTAATGAACATTGCTGCAGACTTTAGATTATTAAGCTGGTTTATTCTAGAATTATACGCCTACCTATCCCGATCATAAATTTATATTATTACAAAATGGTTTTCATCACAAAAATAAAAAAAATTCAAATATTGAAAACCAGACTCCAAAAATTAAATTTAATGAAAAACTTAAGATTTCACAAAAAATAATTTTCAAATCAAAAGCGAAAATTAAGAAAAAATCAAGAAAAAATCAAATTTGTTTCAAATGTAACACTCCTAATGATTTATATTACATTCAAGAACGCAAAAACGCGAAAACAAAATTAGAAATTTACACAATATAAACAAATTAAATTTAGATAAAATATTTAATCATATTCAATAATCATGAATGCTTTATTTCAAGTCATAAAAATACTTAAATTGCATGCAAAATGCGTAAAAAAACGGCTTGTAGGGAAACACCAGACCATCTTCTTACAATATTACAAGAAAAACAATATTAAAGCATTTCGAAAGTACTTAAGCTAATCACTAAAAATAACGAATCAAAAGCCAAAGACTAACATATCTTACTTGGAATATGAAACTAAGATTACATTTATAAAAGCTTATAAAGTCATAAATTTAGAAGAAGAAACCCTAAAAGATGTAAATAATCAATAAAGATATCAAAAAATGCAAAACAAAATCAAAATAGCGGAATCCCATCAATCAAACTATGATCATTCAAACTATTCATAACTAAATCTAAATAGTAAATTTTGAGATAACAGCATTTAAATGATAAAATTAAATTAAAAATAAGACATGATAATTGTATACATATATATAAAAGACATCTTAAAATCTTAATATATTTTAAGACATATATCTTAAGATAAAAGTATCTTTTGTTCTATGGTAAAAGATAAAATAATAATTTGGTTCTGTTTTTTAAAGTAAAATATAGTTTTGTTATACTTCTTGTTATAAAAATTATCTTTCGTTTTAGAGCTAACAGTTTAATAAATATATATATATTGGTTTTATTTGTATCTTAGGATAAAATATTGTTTTATATCTTAAAGCAAAATACATCATTGTTTACTCTATAACTTAACATAAAAATATTTTATATATTTAAAGAAGAAAGAAAATATATATTTGCATATTTGAAGAAAATAATATATTTTATTTCATATCTTAAAATAAAAAATATATTTTATTTCATACCTTAAAATAAAAAATATATCATTTGTTTATGACTCAAACTTAAAATATATTTAAACTTTTATCTTAAAATAAAAATACTTTTCGCTTATATCTTAAAAAAGATATATATTTGTTGGACAAATTTCTTCCAACATCTAGCCCACAATATCTTTCTGCACGCTCCAGTCTTTCGTTAAAATATTAAATTTGAAGGACTAAGATCCATTTATTTCTGGTATTTAGATTATCTTATATTATGAAATTATTATCTCATGGCACTAGCACATCTTCAATGTAGTAAATAAAAACAGACGACTTCTTCCACATAGCTAAGTTTTTATTCGTTTCAGAATATTTTCTATAAAGTAAAAGAAAATTCAGTGTGTCTGATAAGCGTGATCTTTTTCACCTTTTAAATAATATACGAACGCATTCTCTTGACAGAAGCATGTGTTGAACAAATATAGGCTACAACTCTCGAGTGACTGATAAGGATATAGTTACAGGTGTTTTTACAAGAGTTCTCTTCCGGATACTTATGTTTCCGCGTTTCATACAACGTTCATGCCTGTTGAATTTTTTGTTTTTGTTTTAGAAGACACTTTATGATCATTGGAAGTTCAAGAATATGAGTCATAACTAATTAAATCATCTGAAACAAATCAATTTCTAAAATGCAAATTTAAGGAATAAATTTGCTTTTCCATTTTCTAATTTTTGCCACTTAATGTTTCTTGTATTAATCAATATTATCATAGTTTGATATGTATTTCCAAAATTAATTTCATGGAACACGAACATTTAACTTAAAAGGAAATACGCTATCTAATTTTAAAAATAATTTTAAAATTTCTGAACAACAAATGAGCATGTGAGAATAGAAACTACGAAAAATAATAAATAATAAATCTAATAATAAATAATAAATATTTTTAACTTCCATCACGAATATTCACAATACAATTTAAAGACACACATTAAGCTAACAAAAATTACAATATCATTAAGGTAAACTTTTTTTCTACAACTTCAGTATATATATGTATACAAATTCCGGCTACAAATAATTATAAGCGATAACACATCAGATACAAATTCCGAATAAAAGTCTAAAGTTACAGTAAAAATCTTAGTATTCTTTCTAATTTAAGAGAAAATGGGGTAAAAAATATCTTGCCACCAAGTGTGGCTTTGTGAGTGATTTGAACCTTATTTTCCTTTGTTTCGTGTTTAAGCAGACGGTATAACTTTATTTTGATTTTAAAAAGTGTATTTGTTTGCATAATACTTTTATACAAGCGATCACATGCGTTGGTTTTTATTTATTGTAAATTATTATTATAGTATTTCAAACGTTATTGTAGATCTTCGTGGCAACAGTGAACAGTGCTCCGAAGTTTTCAGCTCGTCATTTTTTTTAAAAAAAATATATTTGTTTCTTTGTATTAGTGGTAAGATGAAGCTCATATAATAGTGTTACAGTTCCAAAACAGTTAGGAATTTGAAATAAATTCTTAGTTGTGGAAATGTTCCATACACGTGTTTTTAGTAAAATTGCTGAAATTTGCATTCAGTGGATTTTATTTAGACATTAATAAATTCGCTTTTTTTTTCACAAAAAAATTCCAATTGCTATTAATATTTTAACGAAGTAATAGATCAAATTTCTATTACATTAAAACTATAGAACAACCCCGAAACAATTTCAAAATATAATTCTGAGGATACAATGGAGAAACCTTTAAAATGCAATGATTGTTAAAAATCTTACGACATTTTAATTCATTTCAGGCTTTGAATTATCACAATTCAGTAACATTTTATACAGGAAAGAGTGAATACTGAAAATAAATCTGATTATTATTCAATGTATAAAAATAGCGCAGATAAGAAACTGTTATGAATACTGAAGAAAAGCCTTCAAATTTCCACAACAAAACATTACAAGAAAAGTTACTTATCTTAAATAGTCTTAAAGGAGGTCCAAGTCAGGAAAGAATCCAAATTCAGTCACAACAACAATCATATATTCTTCTGATGGCGAATGCTAAATTTCTCTCTCTGCCTACTTTAAACTTTTCCTTGCTTAAAAACCATTATTTCGCTATCAAGTCATTCTTATTCACTATACTTCAGCATAGTAGAGCTAATTTATACAAATCACGATTCATTCAGAAGAAAAGCTTTTCAAATGAGAAAAATATCATAAAATTTCAAAAAGTTCCTTGAAGGGAGCTACGCATCCGAACCACGTTACAAGTAAAATGATAGTAAAAAAAATAAACTTCGTTATATTAAACTGTGTAAATTTTAAGTTCTAGTAAACTGTATCAAAATTGAAAATGTTTTTTCTTAACATATTGTTATACAATAACTTATACACAATCTTTAATTGATCGTTACATTCAACTAATAAGGATTAAAGCAATGGACAATAACAAATTTTTCAGTTATTAAAACTAAAGTAAACGATAAATTATTAAATTGAATATAGTTAAGCTAAATGTAATTAAAATTGAAGCAAACGATAAAAAATTGAAAAGTGATCTGGTTCGCCGACAGTGATCTTCCTAAAACAATAAACCCTTAGGTGGCTAATTATGTGTAATTGAATATAATTTTCGTTATATGTTCTTGATATTGCATATAATTGAATATAATCTGAGCTACATGCAGTTAAAATTAAAGCAAACGATGAATTGTTAAACTGAATATATTTAATCTAATTGTAATTAAATTAAAAAGAAACGGTTAATTATTAAACTGAATATTTTTTTAAGAAAAATGTACTTAAAATGAAAGGAAATGGTAAATTGTCAAATTGAATATAAGAGATTATAGAAAAATATAACACTAAACCTCTGGATAGAACAGTAAAATTAAAATATTTGAATAATATTCTAATTAATAGTGAAAATTACCAAGCGTTTATATATAACATTAGATTTTAGTTAATACATAACATTAAATATAATTTTTAAGAAATATAGAAAAAAATTTTACTCTATGTCTGTGGATGAAACCGTAAAATCAGGAAAATGAGCTTGGTTATAAAAAATCTAATTTAGATATTATAAAATAATTAGAAAAGTTGTTAGATACAAGAAGTGGTCCGGGACAACAATTTATAGCCTACCTAAAACTATAGACCCTTGGGTGGCTAAAAAAATGTATTATGCTCTAAAATAAATGTTTTCTCAAGATAATTTAAAGCGGGGGAAAAAACATATTAAGATTTTATTTCTCTCCTTTCCCTATTTAGTCTGAGTCCATAAATTATTATTACCATTTAGAGTAAATTGTACGCTTTCAATTCTTTTAGAATTAAGAGAAATGCTCAGTTCAAAACCCCATTCTCCAAATGATTAATGAATTTCTCCTAAGTCAATTGAATTCAAATAGCCTTAAATAGCGGTTCGATATTTCCAGACAAACAATTCTCTTTCCTTCAAAGTCGGCAAGTGTGTGTTTCGGCTTTTCGAAAGCTATCTGTTCTATAAATCTTTCCTCTTTCCCCACTTATCTTAGTCACTTCGATAGTTAGTGACAGCTTAACAGGGATATTTCTAGTCACGGGGGATTTGATTTGGATAAGATTAATTTCTAAATGCAATTAAAGAAGAGAGTTCCAACGACAAATAAGGTGTGAAAGGTATGTTTTATAAATATTATGGGACAAAAAATGTTGTAACCCAATCATCGCCACCAACGTGTTGGCGTGTCAAATTGTCAATTCTTTTATATGTCGGTGACGTTGGGGCTGTCAAAAGTTATATCCCTCTAACTTGTGAATATCCTAAAAGTTGTTTGTATTCAACATTTGCGTTACACTTTGGCTCTGCATCTCTGAATACAGAGATTAACAGATTAGTTTTAAATTATCGAAAATGTAGACAGGATGAAGAATACTTGTTGAGAAAGACAAAACGTACAAAAGAAGGACTGTCCTACCTAAAGCAGAACGATTGGCCACCTTAATTATGACCATAATTACTAACCTTACAAATTACAACAGAAAGCAAATTTATTGGTATTTGGCTACACAGGGGAGTCCGCTGCATTGAGAAAACAAGAATCCGTGTTTCTGTGTTGCTCTCTGTGTTATGTCCTCTATATAGGACATGCTCGTGGCCTCGCCTCGAGAGAAGTTCCGATTTGCCTCGAATATTCTGGAACGTTAACTCGATTTTGACGCAATATTTCTAATATTTAACTATCCCTCGAAATTCTTTGCTGTATAAGATGGGCTCATAGGAGTGGTATTAAATATTAAATTTGTTTTTAATTTACTATTGTTAAGTTAATTATATTAAATGCATTGTGCGCAGTACTGAAAAAAATCGTTTTTATAAATGTATTACATCAGTGTATTTTGTAAGAATGTGTTTTGCTTTGATTTCCTTTCAACAAATTAATCAATTTTTAAAAGCATTTTCGTTTCAATACGTTCTTGCCCAATCTAGTGTTACCACGCCTTCCTAGAAGTGCCCTCTTTCTTTCAGAATTGTTGCTGTGGATTGTCTGAAAGGGTGTCGCCTTCGTTAATTAACTTAGGTTTATAATTAATAAGTCCGCTGTATATACGAGGTATGACTACTAAATAATGAGACGATACTTTTTACAGATGAATCACGCCAAACGCCACGGTCCAACAGCTGTTCAGCGTGAAGTCTTCTCTTTCAAATGCAGTTCTTCTCTGTGCACAAATGCATATACCAGTAACCTTTGTTCGCATTAGAATTACATTTTGTTTAACAGGAAAAATGATAAGGGAGCAATGAATTGTTGTCAAATGTCACATAATACTTGAAAAACACGATATTGAAACTTATAATTCAGTGAAAGAAGTGAATGACAATTAATGTTAGTTACGTTCTCGTGTTTTTCTGTGGTTTATGAGTTTTCAAGATAGCCAAGAAAACGTTGAAGATATTTCATACACTGGTCACCCTTCCAACGTCAAAAAAGGATGATAACATCGAAACAATAGGCAATCTAGTTCAATCTGAGTTTCGTTTAAGTATTCGTGCGATTGCTGAGATTATAGGAATAAACAAAGAATCCGTAAGGTAAATTTATATACCGAGACAATTCTCTGACTACTTTACATTGTCTATCAAGAGGTTTCTAGCCAAGTACAGCATCCAATGATTAGATCACCCACTTTATTCGCCTGATGCATGAGATTTCTATCTATTTCCTATGATAAAATCTGCATTAAGAAGAACAAGATTTGATTCTGTTGAAGCTTTGAAAGAGAAAGCGGCACGCGTCCTGAAGAAGTTGACAGAAGAAGTCTTCCAGCTCTGTTACGAACAATAGAAAATTCTCATGGAATGTTGTAGGGATAGAGGAGGAATGTATATTGAAGATGGAATAAGAAAATATGCATGTTATCAAAATAAAATGTTTTACATCGTCAGTCTCGTTATTGAATAGGTACACCTTGTATTCTACGGATGACTTCTAAGTATTCAAATGTATATGCTCTTACTGTTTTACATGATGATTATATACGCAAAAAGCAAACCAAACAAATATAAACCAGTTTTTCTCAATTCATCCGGCACCAAAGACATTCTAGAAATATTCTTTGAAGAAATGCTTTTCTTCCTTTTTCGATTGCTTCCACATCCCATCGGGAACACAGCTATAAAGAAAGTATCCCTTTTCATATTTCGAATGCGAAGTTTATTCAGTCTGTCGTCTGACTTTGGGATAAAGGACTGAGAAATATTCTAATCCCTTCTGAGAAGAAATAATTGGATGCAATACAAGACTAAAATTTCTGCTTTAAAAAAAATCGAAACAAAAATGGATCCTTCGTATCGGAAATCGATAGTAAGACAGAGTTGGAAACGAATATAACTTGCTTATTTTTTGTTTACGAAACGATACTTGATAGTACTTTCCAATACAAAAGTATTTAATGTATATATAACACTCAGTACAAAATTAAACTTTAGTGAACTGTAATATTTATTTACTAAGCAAACTCTAATTATTTTCCCCATAAATTATATATTTTAAGTGTATTATCTTAAATAAACAAACGTATTTCCCTAAAGATACTCACTACATGTTTATATTTAGTCTAGAACGCAGCAACTGTTTTTCTTTTTTTTTTTTTTTTTTTAATACTTTTAAATTCCTTCTTACGTATAAAAATATACCGAATGCTAACAAGAAAAGAAATCAAAATAAATGATTCAGAAATTTATCAATATTTGTATCTAAAATTAAAGCAAACGATACATTATTCTTCGATAATAAATGTTAAATCTGATGATAAAATTCCGTAGAGATATTAAAATTAAACTAAGCAGCTGTAATTAGTTTTTATTTTATTTGACTTGAGAAACTAGAATCGTCAATTCGCACCAGAGGCGAAGCCAAATTGAGTATATTCTTTTTCACCTCTTATTGCGTAATTAAAGGGGTATTGAACATGTATTTAATTTTCTCTGTATAAAGCTAAAAAAAATTACTTATAAAAGCTTTTAGAGCTTTCATTAGCAGAAAAATATGGTATATTTATGACATAATACAGCTATATTTATTAAGGTCAGTAGAGTTCAAAATAAAATAATTTCTTTAGATATTTAATTAAATACACTGAAAACAATATACTAATTTATACTTCATTGTAAATATTTTGAAATGTAATCAGTATTTTGAGTACAAAGCATTTCTTGCATTAGATTATCATTGAAAACTAGAAGTGTTCAGCGAATCTAGAGTATTTTCCTTTTAATTTTAAATCGTGTGTGTTTGACACTAGAATACTGCTAAAATATCTAAAACATTTAAACTCGTTGAATATAAATACAGTTTTGTTCAAGAATGATTTCTTATGAACATTCTAATCACACGTTATAATGAAGAAATTTTATAGTATACCTTCTAAAAAAGGACAACATCGGATTAAATGTTCACGACATGTTTAAGGATTCATATTCAGTTCACTTATTACAAATAACAAATATTATGCCTATAGAAAAATATTTTAATTTATACAAAAAATTAACAAAAATTGTTTTTTTTTCCTTTTAAGTTTGATTTTACGATTGATTGATTGGTTTTATTTACGTTGCACTATAAGTCACACGAGGACTATTGGCGACAGAGCTCGTAATTTTGCGCCTCGGTTCAGTTATGAGGACGACCTTGCGGTAGTAGTAGTAATTATTTATATTTCTACTCCAAAATGAGTAGAAATATAAATAAAATATAAATACTAAATTAAACACAAAATATATTTATGTAAAAGAACTTAAAAATAGTACAAGAGAAAAAATGCTTATTGTATTTAGTACACAGAAGTATAACAGTCTGTAAAGTAATTTTAAAATCAATATCCACACAGAAAAATTGTAAAAGTTGACCCAACTAAAAGATCTAACTAAATATTGACTAAAACAGAAAAAAAAAACAAGAAAATAAACTTATTGAAAGCATGCAAAATAATAGAACATAACATTTTAAAAATAAAATAGACTTAACACCACCGTTTTGTAGGAATTTTTAGAATTACGAGCCCTGCTCTACTCATTCAGTATATGTTGTGTAAAATTGTTACAGGCAAATAAAGAAATTTTACATACAACCAAAAACAAAGAATGATAAAAAAGACAAAAAAAAAAAATGATTATATAAATAATTAAGATTTAAAACCTTCAGAAACAAACCATAGTTTTAATATTTTAAAAATATTAGATGATTAAAATCGTAAGCAAAAATACAAAACATTACAACTCACTGACTGAAGTGTAATTCGAATTCCCGCGCATTGTCAGAAGAAAAGAAAAATAATGGTGATGTTCTCTTTAACACCTATTTAAAGGTAAGTTTAATTTTTAAAAAATTAAATATAAAAATCTTAAAGAATTACAAAAACACACAAATAATGAAAAAAGCAATAATAAAAAAAACAAGCATAAAAGAAATAAACTAACAAAGGTAATACAGTCATTGCCATACAAATTTGCTTCAAGAAGTAGGAGTGGGATTATTATGGAAACTTGCCATGATGGTACGTGTCAGGCAGATATATAAATGATTGGAAATGCAGAGTGATTGCGCAATATGTAATGCCACCAGAGGGCGCTGAACTTCGTTCTCCTTGGATTATAAAACAGGTAAGGTTGTTTGCGTGTATTTTAACTGTTCCAGAAAGACACTTTTTAACTGGAGATGCCCTTATGCCGGCATCTTAGACAATATGAGCAGCTGTCAGAGCTCGAGAGGGGAAAAAATCACAGGGATGACGGAAACAGTGTGGAGAACACAATGTACAGCTAGCCACCTAGGACGTTCTGACATTATTGTGAGCAGGTGAGGGTTACCAGTGGACAGGAGAAAGATCTATTTACGTCAAACAGACTCAGAACACTCTTGACGGACCAATAATTGAGAAAACCTTCACAACATACGGCGGCCATTCATAGCTCCAACTGGTTTATTGTCCTCCCTCCATACACAGGTAGCACCTCAACTACGGGTCTCTGTGTCAGTTCAAACCATTGCAAAGTGCTTGGTTGAAGAATAGTTACAATCGCGGAGTCCGTTACGTGTATTGCCATTGACACCCACACACCATTGCCTTCATTGGGATTGGTGTCGCGATCGAAGGGATTCGACTATATCCGAATGGAATCAGGTCGTCTTTAGTGACAAATCCATATTTAATTTGAGCAGTAATGACAATCGAATACAAGTGTAGAGGCACGTGATGAATGTCTCAATCTTGTCTTCGCTGTCGAGTGGCACACCACTCCCGCAACTGATGTGTCTAAATGGGGTGCCATTGCATACGACACAAGGTCACCCCTAATATTGATCCATGGATCCATGACAGCCCAGAGGTATGTTCGTGATAATCCTCAACCACATTTGTTGCCACTCATAGCAGGGCTCCTAAGAGCCATTTTTCAACAGGATAATGCTCGTCCACTCATCTCAAGGGTTTCACAGGACTACCTTTGCTATATTTCCACCTTTCCTTGGCCTGCTCAATCCCCAGATTTGTCACCGATAGATCACATCTGGGATCATTTAGGAAGACAAGTTGGATAGCCTACGAGTTAGTAGAATAAAAGGTGCGTTGCAACTGTGGAACAAGATGTCGCAGGACATCATACGGGACTCGTATGTCTCAATACCTGACAGTACCACATCCTGCATTCCTGCTAGATTCGGCCCTACTGGGTATTAAAACCTCCATTCGCTTGTAATTTTTCCTACAACAAATGATTATTTGCTTTGATTTTATAATAATTTACTTAAATCAACGTTGTATTTATGTATGTAAAATGTTGCTTAGTTCTGGCCTTTCTTTCTTGATATGTAAATTTTTATGGCAATGAGGGTATATAAAGAATGCTTTTTGTAATATATACGATAAATGGGAATTTTATTCATTAACAAATTAATAATTAAATGCTTGTTATTTTCAAGTTAGTAACACATTCCCATATAATTTCCCAATAGTTTCTAATGATATTTTCTCTCGGACAACTTTCGAAATGTGTATCAATATTTTTGTCACAATATTGTTCAGCCTTAATGTATCTTCTCTTTCCCTTGTCATTGTCCATTAAAGTTTACCGCCCCTGCGAACAGCTCTCTCCACGGCTAATCTCATTTCTCCACCTGAACGAGTTTTTCGGTGTCTCGTCCTGAGCGCATGGCTCCATTAAGTTATGAAATATTTCGAGAAAAATGTCATAAGCTTATCGGTGACATTTATTTTTATTTTTTTAAAAGTAGTTGCTGTCATTTTTCAAGGAGAAAGTCAACAAAGTGACGCTTTGTTACATCGTTACATTTCCGCTTTTACTATATATATATATTAATGTTTAAAATACAATTAATTTTGAATAATTTGTACATATCCTAGTAACTGGGAAGTACAAGTACTTTTTAGATAAATATTAATCATAAAATATTCTGAAAGATATATATTTTTTTCTTTCAGATCTGTACTATAATCTTTTTTTTTTTCAATAATTTTGAAATTTAATTTTCCAGTGTGTTGGAAGTTAAAACTTAAATATAAGTTACTTAATGTCTATTTACTGTTATTCACAAATTTACATCTGATTATCTTCACTGTAGTAATTGTAGACATGACCATTTATTTTTTTTTAATTTCAGCGACGAAATGACATGAAGAGAACATAGGGACTTATGGAAATTGTTATAATAATCACTTTAACAATTTAATATAAAAGTATTTAGTGATTTTATGAGGTTGCCATTAATATTGCCTCTTTTAGTTATAAGTGACACAGTTAAGCTGGAAAATCACTAATTGTTATCACCTCTTGATGAGAAACCATGCATTTCTTTTAGATTTAAGTGATAGCAAATTCCACTACGTCATACGATGACCATTGACTGAAACTAAACTAGAATTCATAATTTTTTGTTATTTACTACTAAACGAGAGTAAACTATTAATCTTTCCAAATTATTATTTTAGAACTTATTATTCAGGGTGTTTCGAAACTTATAAGCAAAATTGTAAGGAGTTATGGAAAACATCTGAACAAACAATTTTCGGCTTTTAGAGCATTCTTATTCACAAGACCGTACATAAAATGCATGTCTGTGGCGGCTGCCTACGTCATCTTTTGACATCATTTTTGACTGCGGAGCTGCAAGGAGAATTGAAGGACAAAAGCAGACGATCTTTTCTCCATTCGCTTATGTTTTAAATTTGTAAATGTTTAGTAAGAGTAATATGAAGAAAAGATCGTTTGCTTAAATAATTATAAAGAGATTTACTCCTGTGCGATTGGCAACAAACCATTATTTTTATTATGTGTTGTTCTATAATTTTGAGAATGAGTCGACTGTTGTTAATGATTGGAGGTGTTTCTTTTTACATTAAAACAAGAGTTATCTAAAAGCTCTGACTTTTGAAGTTTCTTTCACGTTTTCGGTGTCTAATTAATTTAATGGAACTGATTAATTTAATGGCTAAAGTGAAATGTTAATGTAACTGCTCTCCGGAACGACAGAAGAATTGCTTACATTCCGCACACCTTCTTAAAGGAAATTATGGGAAATTGACGGTTATCAACATACACGATTCCCCATATGTCCGCCTATTCCTGATTACTTTATGTTGCCATGCTTCCTGAAATCCATGTTAATAACCACGATGTGTAAGAAAACTCTCGCTTTGAGCTTTCCATTTCAGCTCTGTCTAAAGGCTCTACGCTTGTGTATTGTGTGGTAAAATTTGCATATTTAGAAGTTTCCTATCACTCCTCGAATTTTCGCCAAAGAGCTTCGAAACACCCAGTATATTTCTAATGGTGGATATATATATAGGCATCTTCATATTGTACCGTGACTTTTCTTATTGATGTCCTCATTCTGGGAATATCCGTTATTTTCTAAAAGATTTTAAGGCTACACGGTACTCTTTTTCAAAAATTTTTTTTGGAGACAGTAATATTAAAATTAACTTATGTATTGTTTTC
>BMAW01044509.1:0-12896 GCA_019974015.1 Nephila pilipes
ATATATATATATATATATATATATATATATATATATATATATATATATATATATAGCAAAATATTCACAATTTTAACTTAAAATAGAAAATAGTTTTCATAATGCTTCCCTGTACAAATAGAACTTTACATGGACATTTGGTATTAAAATATTTTGTATTTATTCTCAACATCCAATTTATCATTAAAATTAGAACATAATCCATTCATGCAATGAACGTTAGTAATTTTATCATTGAGATATCTGTAATTTTGTGTATAACTTTATACTAAGAAAATCACAAAGAGAAATATGAACACACATAAATAATTATGTATGTACAATTAATTATCAATTGCGGTATTATATATATATATATATATATATATATATATACTTATTGCCATAAAAATTTACGCATCAAGAAGTAAGAGCGGAATCGTTACGAAACTTTGAATGAAGTTCTCAGGCAGATTATGATGGGCTAATTGCGATTTTCTGTTCTCTAACTACGGGATCTTTTATTGAGATTGATTGCATTTATTTTTCCCTACCCAAATAAAACGTGATTATGTTAATTGGATGCAGTTTAAAATAAAGTGAAGTGATTCAGTTATAATGATATATAAGTAAAATGAAATTTAGAATAGGTATAGAAAGTAACGAATGTTACTATCCGTTCTATGTGGCAACTATTCACTTGTAGTGATCCTAAACAACTCTAAATTTTGATATATCAAATTGAAGAATGGTACGAGATCTAGATGATAGCGTTAAAGTGTAACAAGATATGTAAATTATTAGAAATGCAGCGTGATTGCGCATTGCGTGATGTCACCAGAGAGCATTCAAATTCTTTCTCTTTGGATTATAAAACAGGTAAGCATAAACTGTTTGTGTGTTTTTAATTTGTTGCGAAGGGACGTTTTTTGACTAGATATGCCATTACTTCGCCATATGAGACAATGTGAGCAGCTGTCAGAGTTCGAGAGGAGAAAAATTCATAAGGATGATGGAAACTGGGTGGACAATTCCACCGGAGAGGAGTAGCTGTCACCTAGGCCATTCTGACTAGACCGCGAGGAGTTATTGAGTCCAGTGGATAAGAGAGAGATCTATTACACGGTGATCAAGCTCATGGTGCTCTCGACAGACCAGTAGTCGAGAAGACCGTCATATCATACGATGCGCACGAATAGCGCCAAGTGTCTCAGTGTCCACCATCTATTCATAAGCAGCACCTTTCCTATGGATCTTTCTGTCAGACCGTACCATCACAAGCTATGGCATAATTTGGTCTCAATGCAGTTTCAGCGATCCACCACGGGCTTTACCAATGCCAACGCAGATAGATTCTCGGGCAGTACGAGCAGATGCCACCATTTGAGAGAATACTTACAAATTGATTAAAATTTGCAATGGGATTAAATCGCAGAATTATTCTATATTTGTGTTGGAAGGGTGCTGTCAGTCGACAGAGTTGGCAAGAATTGGTTAACCGTGGTCGTACCAAGCGTCAAGAAGGTAGTGGTCACCTAAGAGTGACAATAGATTAAGAAAACCGAGCGATCGTCAGATCGGCACTCATAGCCACTTATGCGTTCTTTTCAATGATCCGGAGTGTAACCGGGATACTGACACAGCGAACGAGGGCTGATATCGCGAATCCACTAATTCTATTGGCCCTCAGCGTTGCACTACTCTAAGAGCATTTGTAAAGGTGTCAGGAGCATCTGATCTGGAATCTCAGGAACTGGAGTAGAATTATTTTCAACCATTAATACCACTTCCAAATGAGTCCCTATAAATAGCAAAGACGCATCTGCAGATGTCCAGGATAGTAATGGCTTACTAACTGACTGTCTTTCGCCACATTGTCCGACACTGAGGAGTTATAGAAATATGATGTATCATTTCATTTGATAAGCGGACCCCTCTGGTTTCATCGCGACAACTTTACAACATGAGAGGACTCCGACAAGACTTTACAACCCTTATTATTTTCCTTTCTTTCATGAATACCTGGACTTACATTTTAACAGGATAATGCACGGCCGCACATGTCTTACCTTTCTACTAATTTTTTCCGTGCGTTTTCAACACTTTCCTAGCCGTCGCGATCGTCAGATCACTCCTCAATAGAGCACTTTTGGTTTCCGATGAGTAGGTATGTCCTACCGTTCATGGATTGCACTTATCTAACTTGCCATTTAAAACGAGTATGTTAAGCAATCCCGCAATAGAACATCCGCTAACTCTACGAGTCAATGACCAGCCGAATAACAGCATGCATCAAAGCCAGCGATGAGCCAACGCAATATTGATTTCTCGGCTATATTTCCAAAACAAAACATTCAGTTCATATGATTGTTACATCTACTGATTTCCGTCCCATTTGGATAACTCATTGTTGAATCGTTTTTTATTTTTTAGAGTGCATTAAATACTCCGTATTCGGTTTTTGAGACAACAAATTTTAAAAATTAGTTTTCATTTATTAAAGATGCACTTGAAAAAAAAAATTTAACTGCACATCCTAAATAAATGTGGTGTTATACATCACATGTGTTTTTTGAAAATTTCCTTGTATGTTTTTGTTATTTATTAATTGTAACCAAATTTTTGTATATTGAAATCGAACATTTTCCTGAAAAAAGGGCATCAAAACTAATTAAAATAAATGAATAAAATGAGATAAAAATATTTTAGAGGAAAGTAAGCAAAATCATTTTAATTTAAAAATCAAATTGATAACTAACAAATTTGCGAATTAAATATCTTACAGCTACATTTATCCACATCATTTATTAAAGTCAAAATATGCTAAATCTACTTTAAAGTCGTAGAAAATAATATAAAAAAAACGTTATATTTATCGTTATTCTTCTAAAAGTATTTTTTTTTTTTGAAAAAAATAATTTTAAAGTGTTCTTAATGCCTATGTTTTTCTTATTTATGTAATTCAAGTATTATTTATACGTGATATTCATTATAAAACACGTAAAAAACGCATATTCCTTAAAAAAAAGCATATTTTATTCATTTCTGCATATTTCATAATATTGATAAATATCGCTGGTTTTTATAAGGTGAAATGCGTAGTATTCATTAGAATAAAAATTATTTCCTTTAAAGAATTAAATATAATTTGTCAAAAAAGAAAAAAAAAATTTCAAGCGTCTTTGAATATTTGTTGTTGGCATATAATATTTCTTCGAATATGTAACAGTTTCTAACAAAGCTGAATCTATTAAATAATTTCTTAGTATAAGGTTTAGAAAATTTGTGAGCCTTGATTGTATTTTTATTGCTTCATTTAAAGTGACTGTATTTTTTTCCTTCAATTCTACTTCTTTCAGCGCCTCCTCGTACATTTCTTGAAGCTAAATATTCATATAGATAAAAAGCAAAGTGAATTACATTTATTACTTTTGTGTAAAATATTCCTCTCTACAGCAATCGAAAAGACAGTTTCATGAAGGGATTAAAGAGAAAATATTACAGGACCAGTTGACTATCTTTTCCCCTTGTTCTAAGAAGTAAAAAATTGTACCCCAAAAAATATTCGTCGTCATAACTATTATGGCCAGTTAGACCTTTGCCTTTGGAGCAATTTCACCGACAGCAACCCATTGTTTTGATTGCTGCTTTGTTTCCGATATATAATGACAAGTTCAGGTCTCAGCGTCGATGACAACTCGATTTTGTTGCCATCATCATTTGGATTTGCTTGTGCTTACATGATGAGAAACCATTGTCAAAATAATAATTACAATTAATTTCAACACACACCAGTCAATTATGGACTGGGTAGTAAGTAGAAGCCACACACACATACAAATCAAAACTTATCCCTGAATTAGAGCCAAAATGTTTACACTGTTTGATTGAATGGTAAAAATAACTTACTTTAACAATGCCATCTGGCGCTAAAAACACTTACTTTTGAATTCAGTAGTAGCAGCTTAATTTAATTTTAGATATGGCGAGTTTAGAATCGGGTAATAGTTAAATAATAGTTCGATGTTATAGTTTATTTTCTACTTCTTATGTTTCATTGCCTTCTGTTTTTTTCTGGTAGATACTTTCATAATAATTTCAAATTTCAAAGTTTATTTTCATAATGTGTTGAAAAAAAAAGAATTATTTAGTTTTAAGTTATTAATAATAATCTTATTATTCAATTTCTGCATTCTTAGAATTTCTTAACACTTCTAGATAAAACACTTCTAGATTCTATAAAAAAAATCGAAAAAAATATTTATATTTACTATAATTAATTGTAACAAACATTTAAAAAGATAAATTTAAGCGGGTTCTTATATAGAAAAGGAAAGAAAGAGAACTCAGTTGATTTGAATATAAATTAACGCCATCCTTTTTTTTTTCAAAGTTTGTTAAAAATGTAAGGAACAACAAGAATTCACAAAAGCAAATTGACTTGTAATGTTAGAAATAATTCTAAACGAAAAAAGTATTTTGAATATTTCATTTAAAAACATTTAAAGAAAACAATGAAAAATATTAGGTTACAAAAAGTGTTTTTATGAATAAAAGGTCTAAATTCTTAATTCAAAAAGAGCGAATAAAATCCTATGCATACTAAAATGATGACCTTTTATATTAAGAGTTTTACGAAAACGAAACAAAAAAAAAAATCAGATGTATTTATCGTTCAACGAAATATTGCTATTTGCAGAAAGGCTTATTTTCTAAGAATCACTTAGTGTTTCTTTCATTTTTAAAGCTATAAGCTAAAGAATTCGAATTAAATTTAATAAACACCGGTAATGTTTTTTTTTTATTTTCCGAACAATCATTTTATGAACTTGTTAATTTAAAAAGAAAGGATTTAAATTTGTAATATGATATTATTATCTGACAAAACTTTTAGCTTTTAATACATCAAAAAGTTTTCCCGAAAATGTATAATTATTCAAAATAAATCACGAAAAATGAATGCGCGTGTATTTTGATCATTAATTTAGCTTTTATTTGAACTTTTCACTTAAGGCTCCCGTCTACCCGCCATTTTGATTTCATGGACGTAATGTTAATCCTATGGAATTACGACTTTAATTCTCACATCTTTACTATTCAACCTATTTGAATATAATAAAATGTATCTGAAAGAGCAAGAAATAATGAATGCTTCTGTGGAATTACTTTTTCCCTCCAAGTCTTAAAAATATTTAAAAATATTTCTCAAAGACCAGAAAACAAGTAAACAAATCATTAAAATAGGGATAAAAATATTTTTAAAAGTCGGTGGGAAAAAGTTATCCCACAGAAGCATTCATTATTTTTTGCTCTTTCAGATGCACTTTATTGCATTCAAATAGATCGAATAGTAAAGATGTGAGAATTAAAGTCGTAATTCCATAGGATTAACATTACGTCCACGAAATCAAAATGGTGGGTAGACGGGAGCCTTAAGTGAGAAAGTTTGGAGAGGGTATAAGAGTATCATCTTCGTTAATTGACCATATTTTAAAATGACGTTGACCGTCACCAATAACTCTCGAGTCACTTCTTTGTGCGACGTAAATAAAAAAATCATCCAATCAATTGCGCGTACCAAGAGTCAAGTAGTCTTAGCAATAGACAGACAGTTATTGAAGACAATGTGGGATTTTGAACGACTGTCAAATGACGACTGGAGTGAAGACATTTTACGATTAAACTGGTACCTCATTCACTCTAAATAGGCCCATTGGGAAAAAACATATTATATAAGAACAGTGCAACTCCAAAGTAAGGACTTGGATCCTCAGCAGAATTAAATTGATCATTTTGGCTACACATGTGCCTTTTGACTATTTTTGATAACTGATATTGAAGATTTTACATCTCCTTTTCACCATCAATTAGGAATGTGACAGGAAAGTGAGTGGGCATCGTAGACGAGTCGTTATGATCGCCAGCTTGCGGCCAGCATTATTTTCGACTAATCAGGCTTTTGTGTACCGATGCCACTAAAATCACTGCCGTTTGGCGCATCTGATGTCTTTTAATTTTGATGAGTCTCCAAACCCCCACATTGGCGTGGTGTGGAAGTTTACTGAGGGGTGTACCAGCTCAGATGTCCTGCTCATCACTTGACTGAAGGGGGAAATTACGAGGTCCGTCGCCAATAATTGTTTCCATTTTTGAATATTTCAATTTTTATTTTTGCGTGTTTACCTTGTGCCAAAGCTGTGGCCTGCTAGCGAAAGCAGACTGACTGAGTTCGAGAGTCATAGTATCAGCATCTGTTATTAGCAAGATGTCGTGACGTCAATGGAATACAGATGGATATGCATATTAAAAAACAGGGGGAGGGAGGAAAAAAAATCGAAATTGGGATGTATATGAATTATGACTTAACACTCTGTAAACACATTTTAAACTTGTTTACGTTTGAATTTCGAAATTCTGTAATAAATAATGTGCCTTCTTCCACTATTAACTGTTCTCTCTTCCTCTTTATTGTTGTAAAATAATATCGTTTTGCCAACAGGCCGGTTAGCAGCTATAAACCCTTTGGGTGAGCTTAGTCCACTTGGACATTCTACAGATACTCATTGGATAGCTTGTGCGGAGTTAGTAAATAATCATCAATTGACTAGAAAATGAATAATTATTAACAAACCGCAAAAATGTACTTTGCAGTTATTAATTTTCTGTTCCAGAATTAATCGGTAAGTTAATGAAAGAAAAATCTGATTATGACACGATTTTTTGGTTACAAAATATAGATATTGTTATATTAATAATAGGGACGTGGTGACCTCGTATGTAAGAGCATCAGATGAGTTCGAATCCCTCGCCGACTGAAGATCTACCGTGTATACTAAGGGCGGCTGGGGTACGTTAAATGTGGTCGCTACGTCCTCCAAGTATCCAAACAAATTAATACCTCTAGGGGAACTGGATCAGGGATGTTTCAGGACCCTGATCTGGATCTAAAATTCCGAGGTATCTGCGATGGTGCTGCCATCTGTGTTAAGACAAAAGTCAGACTTCTTCCTTTGGAGCTTAGGATCCTCGGATCTATTGAAACCGCATCCCTCAAATTCTCGCCATCACTTGTAATTTACAGGTTCATGGACTTACTGTGATGGTACTGTCCATCAAAATGATATAAGTATCAACAACATATTAATAATACTTCTAAATAAGTTGAAAAAATTTATATTCTTGTCGATATTTAAGTTCAAAACATATGAACAAAATATTTAATTTATTGTTTCAATTACATTTTTTGTGAAGAAATAATTCTATTTCAATATACGTAGTGCACATCATTTAAAGAAGTAAAAAAAAAAAAAAAAAACGAAGTTGCAATAAAGATTTCTTGAGAATATTTTTTAATGTCTGTGAAAAATCAAATTTATCCTTCTAATGTTTCTTTGTGTAGGTGCCTGCTTCAAAATGTATGCTTACATTGTCATATGAACGAACGTTAGACAATGAGTGTCAGACTCATTATAAGAGACACGATTTTTTAAAATATAGACATTAATACAACGCATATTAATCCGACTACTATTTACAATTTAGTTCACGCTTTATGTCCGCGTTCTCTCGGTCAGTATTTATATATATATATATATATATATATATATATATATATATCCAGTGTAGTGTTTATATATATCCGTTCTCTCAGCCAGTCAGTTTTTTTCATCTCTTCGCTTCATTTAAAATTATTCAGATTATCGAATATTGGAAAGGATTCTTGGCAGCAGCATATCTGTTTAAGTGTTTGTTAGCATTCAAATGCGCATATTTTTATACTGGATATAAACAAGAATTCATTAAAGAAGTGTATTAAATATATAATGATTATTTTTTTCCTACTGAATTCAATTATTTTTATGTGTTCAATAACATTATACAAAGCATTATAAAAATTTAATGGAGAATTGCTCAAATTATTCTTAATTATATTTAATATTCACATTTCATGAAATTTTATTTCCTTTTAATTTTGTTTATTTATAAATAGTCTTAAACCAATAAAAGATAATAACTATATAATTTTTATTTTCGTTTTATTGAACTCAAATTGTCTGTTTACCTTAATTCCCTAACGCAATTTATAATCAAATTTCAGTAGTATTTGAAGTTAAATTATGTTATTTTAGCACGTTTACCTACTTTTGCTGAAATGATTTTGTTTTATGTATACTCGTATGAATTGGTTAAGAAAATTAAAAAAAAATGTTAATTAAAGTCATCCAAGAAAATAAAAATAAGTTACTCTAGATCCTACAATAAATTAAATTAAATAAATTAGGACACAAAAAGGAATTTTAAAATAGAAGTAAATGCATATCATTATATAACATTTTTTTCTGATGTGATATGCAAATTTGATGGTACAAAAACCTTTCCATCAAAGGTTTTATATTCCTAAGCAATTACATCACAAACGATTAAAATGCTAATAAACAGCTTTTATCGGTTTACCCTGACATAATAACTGTAAAAATAAGAACGGTAGTTAAAAAGGAATTTCCTTAAATTATGAGTTTCTTAAAGAACGACACAGAAACATTTTTTTTTTTTTTTTCGTTTCACAACATTCAAACTTCGTTTAGTGTCAGACACTAATTTATTTAGTAACGTAACTTTACGATGTTTTAATTCAATTCTGTACACATATGTAGTGACATTTATTTCCTCCAAACTCAAAATTAAGGTGAAAACATCAACGATTAAATTTGTGGGAATTTTTCGAGTGGAAAAGAATGAGTGCACAAAAGCTGTTGTATGAAATTTTCAACTTTCTAATAAAGAATTATTTAATGTAATGAAATGCTCTGCATTTTTGTTTTAGGGCATTAGAGAAAGCGTTTCAAACTTTGTAATTTGTTTTGTTTTGATGAATAGAAATCTATTCTGAAAGCCTTAAAGAATAATTTAATTTCGGAAGTATTAAGAATGGAGTAAATGTGTATAGTGTTTTTTTTTTTTTTAGAAATTGCATATTAAACATAGAACTAGTTGAATGAGAAGGAAAATATTTTGATATAATAGGAGTAAAAGTAGATAAGCTTTTATTTCCTAGTAATAATTGGAAAATTCAGAATTAATTATGTAAGTAACAAGTACGTCACAAATAAGTTTTTAACAAGATTTGAGAAATGTATGGGAAAATGAAACAGTGCAGGGAACAAAAAAATAATTAAATCTTGTTCAATCAGAATAATGCGAACAAAAACAGAAAAATTGATTAAACGAATTTGGAAAACAAAAGCCGTGGAAATTTCCCTATCCGAAAGCAATGATATAGTTAAACACTATAGATATCATGAAGAAACAAGAATATTCTTCCACATTCTAATAGAATAGATCTTTTCAAATGCAAATTACTTCCTAGGATGATGTAAGAGATCTTGCTTTTAGCAGAGTTTGCATTTTCATCCATGAGATAATACTTATCCCTGATTTTGGCAAAGTAAATTAAAACAGTGTATATATAAATTTCATTCCTATGTCGCTGAGCAATTAATAATCCATTTTTAATAATAAACAGATCAGTAAAGCGTAAGATAAACATGCCAATCTATGCTATCATTCCGCCTCTTCCAAATCACAGCACTTAGGTTCCCAAATGTAGGATTACTCCAAGTGCAAAGCGTTCTCCAAATTATAAGCATTTTACAAGGCTAATCATAATATCGATGGATCAGCATCCAAATACAGGAGAGACAGAGAGGACCGTCATTAAATTTGATACAGAAAGTATATAAACTGTTCATATAATGCACAGCATTGTCTTATATAAAAAAAAGGTGATGTTATTTACAAAAAGGAAATCATAACATACAATAAACTGCTTTCGCAACTTAGCCATAGAAATATGGACTCATTTTTCGAAAGAGAGGAGCTATACAGAAATCAAAAAGCTCTGTTTTAATTTAAATAGTTTCACCATTTGAAAATTTACTGATTCCTACTTTTGTTGTTTCTTCTAAGTTACTTGGATAAAAACGTTCATTACTACAAATTGTTGAAAAAAGGTGGACATGTCTATGAAGAGAACATTGTCTCATTGAGAGTCTGTTAATTGATTATCACTGAGCACCAATATTCTCTGATTGGGCAATATCGTGGCCTGTTACAAACTAGACACAAGGCATAAGCTCTTGCTGACTTAACTTTCAACACACTAAGGTTTTGGAGTATTTTGGTGCGCAGAGAAATTCTTGTGCCACTAACATTCTGAATGCACTACTTGAATAAAATGGCATTCATACTGCTGTTTCATTGGTTTTAAAGCTAGATTATCGTCTTGTGTTGCTGTATGCCAACTAACTTATACTGATCTTTAGTGAATATTTCGAATTTTCTAAATTTATATTCTATAGTCTTGAAAAGACATTTTCGACAACTGGGGGAATTTCAATGATATGAAATTACACTTCGGCAACTTATTAACAAACAAAGACCTTCAAGTTAGCCTCTTTGACTAAGTCACGTTATTGGAACATTATATTCACTTTCACAAAGCATTCGATTTAGATAAAAAAAAAATGTTTTCTATTAACTTTTTATACAAGAGCTGCGGATTGCAATTAATCCATATAGAAAATATTATTTTTTCAGCTAATTATAATCTACATAATAAATAAAATTAGTACAATGTCATATTTGTAAATGACATAAATTCATTTTTAGTATCATTTATATTATATTTGTTCAAATGGTAGAGAATTATATAGATAATTCATTTCGAATGCAGAGTATCATCTAATTTTCATTCAATCAAATATGATTAATTTTCTAACTTTATGCAAAAATATGAGGACAGAATCAAAATGTTATCATAAAATTTTAAATTCAAATTTTGAAAAAAAATCCCTTACCTGAATGTAAATTACGTTCAAGCTCAAATTAAGATATTTAAAACCTTTTTTTTTTCGGAATGAACCCAACTTACTTATAATTAAAGATATAAAAACAAATAACTTCATGTTTAACAACATTATAATAATTACACTCGAATAAATATAGATTACTTGAAAATGTCTGTTAATTAACCTAAAGTCAATTGCTTGGTTAATTAGCTTTATTAAGATACTTATTTTACCACTGACCTAGTATTTTTATTTGAGGACAGTGACAGTTCACAACCAGATTCAAGTTTATTTATTACACACACACACATATACACACGCATACACAAACACACACACACATATATACGAGTATATAGGTCCTGAAAACTAATATGACAGTTATCAGAAACATGGGTTTCTCTTTTGTATTTTGGGTTCCAGTAACATATTTTGCTAAAGATATTCCTCCAAAAGTTTAATAATATTTCACTCTGATTTTATTTTAATTGAGAACAGTGACAGTTCACAACCAGATTCAAGTTTACTTATTACACACATACACACACACATCTATGTATATATATATATATATAGGTCCTGAAAACTAATATGACAGTTATCAGAAACATGGGTTTCTCTTTTGTATTTTGGGTTCCACTAATATATTTTGCTGAAGATATTCTTCCGAAAGTTTAATAATATTTCACTCTGATTTTAAATTCTAACCTAAGATTAATGTAAATAAAATTCTTTTTCGGAATTAGAACAATGCAAAACATGTTTTTTCTCCAATTGTAAAACAAAATAATATAATAATACTGATGCCAATAAAGATAAGTTAAGATAACTGCTTTCTTAATTATTTCCCTGGACTTAATAACCTACTTTTTTTAGCTCAAAGAAAATTTCCAAAAACACTTAATTTTCTTGACATGTTTTTAATTGTTTGCATTCACTGATAAAAGCAGAGAAGTACTATCTCTGGAATTTGTTTCCTGATTTAATTTAAACAACATGTCTAGAATCAGCATCAATCAATATAATCGATAATTTTTTTATTCACACGCGAATGCAGTTTATATCTTGATCCAATTCTACACGATAAAAAATGGAATAAATTTTGTGAGTCGATTTATTTTACTCCAGTGTTTCTTTCTTTTATAGATGTTTGGAAGTATTCGAAGCTTCTCTTTATTAGATTTCCTTTCTGTGTCGTTTATTTTTACTGTTATTGTCACACCACTCGTTTAATTTTCATTGATTAAGGGTTTCGGATTGTTACGAGCTACCTAATTTTAGCATTTAAGAAATATTATTTACAAACTAATTTAAGGCTCACATTGATGATATTTTTCTCCTTCAAGCATTTAGTCATGCTAAGAAAAGAATTCATTTGTGAAGGAAAACAAAATGTAATATAAACATTTTCTTGCAGTTACAAATTAACTTAGCTTGCTTGGTGAAAATATTGTAAGGGCGTTACAACTAAAGAAAACTGAATTAATTCTTGAAACTGCGAACTTTGTTTGGAATGAGATGATGAACTCTCTCGAAGCTTGAAAGTAAAATTAATTTATTCCGTTTTTATCCACTTTTTTTCGTTTATTTTCTTCAACTGACATAATTATGAAGCCTGTGATGATTATGTAGATTTAAAAAGGTAATGGAACATAAAGAGCTGAATTAATTCAGAAAATAAGATAGCATATTTCAGAAACGTGTCATTTTGAAGATAATGAAGTAAAGATGATAAATTTTTGATTTATAGTAAGTAGAAATACGTGATTAATTGCTGATTCCTCCTGTGAATTTCTTCGAAATCATCAGGGCTGAGTATTTTTTTACTTCAGGAAGACTAGAATTTCTCTTGTGTGGTATATATAATATGTTAAATCATGACGCCCATGTACGATCTTCGATATTTGATAAACAATTCAAATTCATTACATATTTATTAGCCACTTTTTATTGTATTTTAATACGAATTGTTCGAAATCAAGTAATATTTGGGACGAGGGAAAAGTGTTCCAAAATTGCTCACTAACTAGTTAAGAGAATTCAATTCAGAGAATAAGTTTAGACAACACA